>SKCR01046216.1:0-96696 GCA_019454045.1 Zanthoxylum bungeanum | reverse complement strand
ATCTGAACTTCTCGAGATCTTTATTCCCAGAATGACATCTGCTAGACCCATGTCTTTCATGTCAAACTTAGATTTCAGCATATTCTTGGTGGATTTTACCATTTTAACATTACTCCCGACAATTAGTATGTCATCAACGTAGAGACATAAAATGACATAGCCAACTTCTGTCTCTCTGACATAAATGCATTTATCACATTCATTGATTTTGAAACCATTTGCCAACATGGTGTCATCAAACTATTTATGCCACTGTTTCGGGGCTTGTTTCAATCCATACAAATATTTAACTAACTTATAGACTTTCTTTTCTTGTCCTGGAGCTATAAAGCCTTCAGGTTGTTCCATGTAGATTTCTTCATCTAAATCTCCATTCAGAAAGGCTGTTTTCACATCCATCTGATGTACCTCAAGATTGCGCAAAGCTGCAATCGCTAGTATCATCCTTATGGAATTTATTCTCGTTACAGGAGAATAAGTATCAAAGTAATCAAGACCTTCACGTTGTCTGTAACCCTTAATTACAAGTCTTGTTTTGTACTTGTCAATTGATCCATCTGCCTTCATTTTCTTTTTGAAAATCCACTTGGACCCTAAAGGTTTACATCCTGGAGGAAGATTCACTAACTCCCAGGTGTGATTTTGTAAGATGGATTCAATTTCACTATTGATGGCATCTTTCCACAAAGCACCATCAGCTGACCTTACAGCTTCGTTATAGCTTTGAGGATCATTTTCTAGCAAAAATGTCAGAAAATCTGGACCAAATGATTTTTTCGTTCTAGCTCTTTTGCTACGTCTTGGTTCAAGTTCAACAACTTGTTGATCCTCTGGAACATATATGTGTTCTTGGTCATGACTATCTTCAATGATAGTCTCATGTGCCCGTTTGTGCACATTTGAATTCGAATTAGTTTTACAAGGAAAAACGAATTCGAAAAAAGGATGCATTCCTCGACTCCATTATCGTATTCTTGTGAATATCTGGTATATTAGACTCATACACAAGAAATCGATAAGCATTACTGTTATGTGCATATCCTATGAAAATGCAATCAATAATTTTTGGTCCTATCTTCACCTTCTAAGGTGGAGGAGTGACTACCTTGGCAAGACACCCCCACACTCGTAGGAATTTATAGGAAGGTACTCTTCCTTTCCACATTTCATAAGGAGTTTTCCCTGCTTCTTTCCGTGGTACCTTATTTAAAAGGTAATTAGCTGATAAAACAGCTTCTCCCCACATATTCTGAGGTAAGCCAGAGCTGATTAACATAGCGTTCATCATCTCTTTCAAGGTACGATTCTTTCGTTCTGCAATCCCATTGGATTGAGGTGAATAAGGAGCTGTAGTTTGATGTATGATTCCATTTTGTTCACAAAGTGATTCAAAAGGAAAAACATACTCACCACCACGATCACTTCTTAACTCCTTAATTCTTTTATTCAGTTGGTTCTTAACTTCATTCTTATAGAGAACAAATTTCTCTATAGCTTCGTCCTTGCTTTTCATCAAATACACATAGCAAAATCTTGTGCAATCATCAATAAAGGTAATAAAATATTTATTACCGCCTCTCGATTGTATTGAATTAAAATCACATACATCGGTATGAATTAGATCAAGTGGTTCAGAGTTTCTTTCAATACTATGAAAGGATGATCTAGTTAGTTTTGCCTCAACACAAGTATCACACTTATGTTTATTATCAATTTTAAAATTGGGAATGTGATTCATGTTAATTAATTTCCGCAATGAATTAAAATTAACATGTCCTAATCTACCATGCCATAAATTAGAATACTCAACAATATAAGCAGAAGAACTAGCTTTATTGATATTTTTGGGTTTAACAACCATTACATTGAGCTTAAAGAGCCCATCAGTTACATATCATTTTCCCACATACATTCCATTTTTAGTCAAAACTACTTTATCAGACTCGAACACCATCCGGAATCCATGCTTGTTCAGAAGTGATCCAGACACAAGATTCTTCCGTATTTCTGGTACATACAGAATGTTGTTCAAAGTCAACTCTTTCCCAGAGGTCATCTTCAGAATCACCTTGCCTTGACCTTCAATCTCAGATGTTGATGAATTTCCCATGTATATTTTTCCCCATTACCAGTAGGCTCAAATGAAGAAAACATGCTCTTATCCGAGCACACATGTCGAGTGGCACCAGTGTCAATCCACCACTCTCTTGGGTTAGAACCCACTAGATTCACCTCAGAAACCACAGCTGAAAGGTTAATGCCTGAAAATCTTGAGTCCAATTTTCCATCACATTAGCCTCTTGATTCTTTTTCTTCTTTGGCAGTCTGCACTCAGAAGACTTGTGACCCATTTTGTCACAGTTGAAGCATCTTCCTTGAAATTTGGATTTCTTAGAAACTCCTCATTTATGGCCCATCTTTGACCCTTTGTTCTTATGGTTCTTGTTCTTATGGCCATGTTCAACAACATTTGCTTTGGCCTCATGAGTTATTCCTCTCTTTTCAGATACTCTGTTATCTTCCTCAATTCTAAGCTTAAGAACCAAGTCTTCAATGCTCATTTATTTTTCCTTATGCTTTAGATAATTCTTGAAATCTTTCCAACCAAGTGGTAGTTTTTCAATTATCGAGGCTACTTACTTAAAACCATCCCCTCAGTATGAATTCCTGCCAGTATAATTTGCAATTCTTGTACTTGACTTAACACAGTTTTGGAATCAACCATCTTAAAATCTAGGAAACGGCCTACGACAAATTTCTTAGTACCGGCATCCTCAGTTTTATATTTTCGATCTAAAGATTCCCAAAGCCCTTTTGCTGTTTTCATTCCGGCGTACACACTGTACAAGGAATCACTCAACCCATTCAGCACATAATTCCTACATAGGAATTCAGAATGTTTCCAAGCATCGATGGCACTTATCACTTGAATATCATTCTCACCCTCTTTGGGTACAAGAGCATCTTCCTTTAGGAACCTAGCAAGGTTCAACGTGGTCAAGTAGAAAAACATTTTCTGTTGCCACCGTTTGAAATTCTGACCACTGAATTTTTCAGGTTTTTCCGCAACAGGATTGACATGGCTCACATGTCCAACAGGTTGTCTAGCCACAGAGGCAACAACACCTTGGCCAGCCACAGAGGCTGCCATATTAAGCCCGGAGGCTGAAGCATGTTGGACAGCCGAAGAGGCTGCAACATCAGTTTGGCCGGCCATAGAGACTGCCATAATATTTTGGCCAGCCAAAGAGGCTTCCACATTCGGATCAACTGTGTTTGGACTGTTTTCCATATCCACAGACCAAATTTGTTTTAAGACTATTACAACTTATTTGGTTACTGTGTTCTTACAACGGACTTTGAACAAACAGTAAACCGAACACAAATGATTCAATTAACAACAGTGATATAATTAACAACAGCAACAGGACAAGCGCAGACAGAGACCGTTCCCAACGAATTACAAAAGTGTTTGAACTCTCCCTTAACAAAAACAAAGAAAACTGAGAAAATGCCTTTGCTGTGTTGTGTGTATTCTCTGTACTGTGTGTTATATGGAAAACGAAAAATCACAGCATTCTCTTTTAAAGAAGAAAATAATTGTGCCAATTAAAATCACACTAATGTGAGACCTATCACTTGAAGTAACCCCCAAATTAATTTAATAGAATTAAATTAACTGTTTTGGAACTTCAAAAGGCTTGGAAAAATAAAGAGACAAGTAAAAATTTGGCTGGGCCGGGCCCGCACATTTTGGTCCGGCATTCGTGTACGCAGGACGCGCGGGTGCACACGAGCCAAGCTTGATTCAGATTTGATTTGCACAACCCCCCCCCCCCCCCCCGCGCACATAGATAGATCCTCTATCCTTATAACTCTTACCCATCTACATATGAGCAATCATATATAAGCATAACTTTCCCTCTATAGCTTTCCCATATGGGACAAGCTCAATTCTCTTTATTTTCCAACACCATTGGGTGAACTTTGAGCAACAATTTCTCATTCACCCAAGCACCATTTTAAGCATATGAATATACCATTCTGAACTACTCACGGAGGAGTATCTGAATCACTCAAAAACAACCACTAACACGAAGTGGACCATGCTTAAAATTGTGCCTCAAAATGCTCGATAATAAGCATTTTCCAACAATCCCCCACATGAATGAAATTGGCGAAAAACGTCAAATAAAATTACTTTATAAAAATATTTTATTTTGACCTTTAAGAGTTCAACGGTTCAACACCTGCATAGGATAGGTAGGCATCAGCCTTTGAACCTTCCCTTGTGAAAATATATCTCATTTACTAGCTGACAGTGGATACGATGTCATTGAACTGTACTGCCGTTCATGTAAATGAAAAACATATATCACACAGATATTTTACCTAACACATCTGAGTTCTCATTATTATGTTCATTTTGGCCATGAACATCTATCTGGTTTTGTAAGAGTTTCTAAGAATTAGCCCCGTACAATTCCCTTTGAAGCGGCCCCACTTCTTTTTCACATAGGTGATTTCTTATTTAAGAGTAGCTTGTATTACTCAGCTCGGACTCCCGACGCATAAGAATAATAAAAGCCTTTGCTTAACCTCTATCCATACGAGCATCACTGTTTCATTTCATCATAGGAATGGACTAGAGGGTAACCCCCACAATGAACCAATTATGTCTTTTACGAGTAGGTTGTCCCATTGAACCTAGATCTTGGGATCTCCAGTCAACAAGGTTGGATTTTCCTTCGTAATAAACATTTATCTAATGGGCTTTAGTCTCATTCCCCTCGATGATTTCACAACTAACTCTCTGTTTAACCCTTTGGTTAGCAGATCCGCAATGTTATCCTTTGACTTTACATAGTCAATCGAAATAACTCCAGTAGAGAGTAATTGTCTAATGGTATTGTGTCTACGACGAATATGTCTAGACTTACCATTATACATATTGTTATGTTCCCTTCCAATTGCAGATTGACTATTGCAATGAATGCAAATCGCTGGCACTGGCTTACGCCAACTTGGAATATCCTCTAGAAAATTTCGCAGCCATTCTGCTTCTTCAGCACACTTATCTAATGCAATGAATTCTGATTCCATTGTAGATCTGGCTATCACAGTCTGTTTGGAGGACTTCCATGATATATATGCACTTGCTAGTGTAAACACATAGCCACTGGTAGACTTTGAGTCCTTCATGTCAGATATCCAGTTTGCATCACTGTATCCTTCGATTACAGCTGGATATCTATGATAGTGCAGCCCATAATTACGAGTAAAACGTAGCTACCTAAGTACTCTCACTATCGCTTTCCAATGATCAACCCCTGGATTACTCGTATATCTGTTGAGCTTGTTTACTGTACAGGCTATATGAGGCCTTGTACAACTCGATAGATACATCAAACTCCCGGTCACTCTAGAGTATTCTACTTGAGATATACCCTCTCCCCTATTCTTTGATAGATGTAGACTCACATCTAAAGGAGTTCTTGCCACAGGAGAATCATCATTGTTGAATTTACCAAGAATTTTATCCACATAGTGCGACTGATCAAGAATAAGTCCATCTGAACTTCTCGAGATCTTTATTCCCAGAATGACATCTGCTAGACCCATGTCTTTCATGTCAAACTTAGATTTCAGCATATTCTTGGTGGATTTTACCATTTTAACATTACTCCCGACAATTAGTATGTCATCAACGTAAAGACATAAAATGACATAGCCAACTTCTGTCTCTCTGACATAAATGCATTTATCACATTCATTGATTTTGAAACCATTTGCCAACATGGTGTCATCAAACTTTTTATGCCACTGTTTCGGGGCTTGTTTCAATCTATACAAGGATTTAACTAAGTTACAGACTTTATTTTCTTGTCCTGGAGCTATAAAGCCTTCAGGTTGTTCCATGTAGATTTCTTCATCTAAATCTCCATTCAGAAAGGCTGTTTTCACATCTATCTGATGTACCTCAAGATTGCGCAAAGCTGCAATCGCTAGTATCATCCTTATGGAATTTATTCTCGTTACAGGAGAATAAGTATCAAAGTAATCAAGACCATCACGTTGTCTGTAACCCTTAATTACAAGTCTTGCTTTGTACTTGGCAATTGATCCATATGTCTTCATTTTCTTTTTGAAAATCCACTTGGACCCTAAATGTTTACATCCTGGAGGAAGATTCACTAACTCCCAGGTGTGATTTTGTAAGATGGATTCAATTTCACTATTGATGGCATCTTTCCACAAAGCACCATCAGCTGACCTTACAACTTCGTTATAACTTTGAGGATCATTTTCTATCAAAAATGTCAGAAAATCTGGACCAAATGATTTTTCCGTTCTAGCTCTTTTGCTGCGTCTTGGTTCAAGTTCAACAACTTGTTGATCCTCTGGAACATATATGTGTTCTTGGTCCTGACTATCTTCAATGATAGTCAGTGTATGTGTTATTATGGCATGTGGCAGTGTATAAAACAGGTTGATGTGACAAGCCGTTAGGTGGCAGATTTACTTTCGGCGAAGACAGTCTCGGAGCAGAGAGCCCGTCAGTCAGCCGGAGATTCTCGTGTGTGACGTCATGGAAGCATGAGAATAGTGTTGTAATTCTCCTAGTATATAAAGAGAAGTTAGTTTTATTTGTAGGGGATAGCCAAATTTGTAAACAAAAAAGTACTACTTATAAAACTTAGAAGAACAACCAGCTCGAATTTCTTTAGACCACATTTGAAAACTGATCGGCCGAGCTCGGTTTAGCAATAAAAACAACACCTCACTTTGTGCCCGTGGACGTAGGTTGGACTCTTTCCACCGAACCACGTTAAACTCTCTTTGTCGATTTTGTGTTCTTTTTGCCTTTCGCTATATTTGCTTTTGGTCTCCCATAACCAAACAAATTCAAGGTTAAAGGAGGATTTTCTCGGGAGGATTGTTCCGAAACTGCCCCTGGGACGAAAATCACCCGTCAACAGTTGGTGCAGTCTGTGGGGAAATAAAAAAAAGCAACTTGCGTAGCAAGACGATGGCGGAAGGTGGAAGCCATAGGTCGTTGGAGAGTTCAGCCGCAAAGTGGTTTGAGAAAATGAAGGAAGAAAGACTGGATGAAAGGGAAAGGGAATGAGAGAAAGTTGGTCGGAGTGGAAGGAGAAGAGGGTTTGTAAGGAGAATGAAGGTTGATGATAGTGGTAAAGGCAATGGTAGGAGCGCCCAAGGAGTTAGGACAGAAAAAACTCTCCTTATTGAGTTGTAGAATGGAATGTAAAAAGGATGAGCAACGATCACCCATTAGGACTGAGTTTGTAACGTCAACAATTGGTGACGTTTGCCGGCTGTAGCTGAACAACCTCTTCCGAGAGTAGGTGCTACGCCTGTTCGTCCTACCAAGTCCTCAGTTCCACGAGGGAAGTAGTGCTCAAGGATCGGCTAAGGAACTAGTCGGCCAATGGCACAAGGTCGGCATACATCAGTGAAGGGGTTTTATGGCGGAAATCCGGTAACGCAACGGAACAGTGGAAAATCAAAATTTTCCGATTTCAAAACTTTTTCTCGGATTAATTAAATAAACTTATTTATTTAATTATCCAATTATCAAGTTATGAAAAATTACACAATAAATTATATTTCTAGGTAATTACCGAATTGCCCCAAAACTTTGCATTTTGTTCATTTTAGTCCTAAATTGTTCAAAATAATTTTGGATGATTCTAAATCATTACTAATATGAATTTAACATGTCATACACATTGAAATTCAAATTGCAACAAAAATTCTCAAAAATACATGCCAAGGCCGAGAGCCTCATTGGTGGCCAAATTGTGCATTTTGTTCCTTTTGTGTTCAAAACACATTAATATGCAATCCAATTGACCCAATATTTTATATGCATCATATACACATCCAAATACATAACATAAATGAAAATCCCCAAATTTGGAAGTGGTCTCAAACCCTAATTTTTCAATTTCATCAAATTTGACAAATTAGACCAAATTAGTAAAATCCAATACTTCAATCATGTTTCTTCCACACCAATCAATCCTCACCACAATGAAACAACTATAGAACAAATCTAGGTTATTTAAGAGTGGGTCAATAACTCTAGAATGGCAACAAGTTTCTTAAACTATCAAAAGAATGCTAGTTAACACCTTATAAGCATTCTATGATCTTATACATGCAATAACCTTATCCACAAACTTCCATCCAACAAAAACACAAAGAATAAAGAGTAGAAAAACATGAGAACATCACAAGATGAAGCCCACAACAAGAGGAACATGTTTCTTTCTAATGAAAAGTTGGAAATACTTACTTAAATCCAAGCTTTTTCTTTGTTTTTCTTTTCTTTGTCTCAAGCTTCTTTGTCTTTCTTTTAATGGAGTTTTGGTAAAGGTTTTGACTTAATAAAACCCTAAAAGAAAACAAAACAATTTATACTCCCTTTCGAAGCCTTGGCCGAAAATTGAGTATAAGAAAATATCAAGATATTTTATTTTTGTTTCATTTAATTTTGCAACTTGTCAACTTGTTTTAATGATCATTACACTTTAATGATATATTCAACCAAGTCAACAATTGCAACTTAGTCATTTAATGAAATATCATAACCTTAGATATTTATATTTTTCAATTAATTTAATTTTTTAACAATTAAATAATTAAATAATTATTTAAATACAAATATATTAAATATGTATTTATTTACATTAAATATTAAATACATATATATTTATGATAAAAGTCAAATATCTCAATTTGACATTTAATTAATGTGTATTTGATAAAATCTATCATTAAATGCAAATACACAAAAATTAAGAAATGACTATTGGGTCCCTACACATGTACTTTGCGTTTAACCTTTAAACGACTTTATAAATAATCAATATCATTTATAAATGTTGCCATAGTGCTCTATGAGTATATTTCATTAGTGAAACTCTCTAGATTCAGGCATATCCGTCACGAAATCCAATTTCGTGTCCATAATTTATCCACCCTTAAATTATGACGATCACGGATAAACTCGCTGAATCATACAGGTCGAGGTCATGGCAAATGTATAATTCCTCCGTCACAGGTATCCGGATATATCCCAGAGATATAGATGTAAACGTCAAATCTCTATTGGGATTATTCCGTCGACATCTCTATTAGCAATCTCATAAAGAACATTTAGAACTTACTTCTAAAATGTACCACGGGCCCATTATTTTTATCTGATTACTAATCATATGGACTACTTATGCTCTGATACACAGAACTGACGGATCCTATCTCGATACACACAGGACACCCTGAGGATCTATCCACACCCAACGAACAGACGGAGGTTTGATCTAAATAGATCGGTGACGTGACTGCCATCTAAGTGTGGAAGATGTCTCATGCGCCCACAGTGGTATCTCAAGTCGAAGAATCACAAGTGTTACTCAACCCGATAAGATTCTTATTCACTTTGGTGTACCATCCATTAAGAATCTTCGGTGAGTCGTTCAGTGTTTATCTGCTATAAACACCTACACGTCTATACTAGTCTCCAAGACTTATGGTTCATTGAGAAACCATTGGAATCATATATTCCAGTATACGACATGTACCGGTCTTATCGGGTTTACTTTACTGACCAAGTAGTGTAAACCTTGACCAGGAACTGTCTGAGAATGACAACGTCATGATACAACTCAACGTCATGATACAACTCAATGTCAGTTGCGACGCTTTTGCAACAGCATCATGACTAGTCATTCTAAGGTCATTACGTTTTTACCATATTAAAGATACATTATATTATAGAAACTGCATATATTATTCATAATAATAACGTTTTACAGTAGTATTCATAAAGAAATACAATCGGGAATTGGCGCTCTGATCACCAACCCCAACAAAAACTCTCACTTGCTCTAGTGCCAATAACGATTGTGTCTAATACCCATCGACTCCACGTGTTTATCAAACAACTTCAGAGGTATGGCCTTCGTCTGCGGGTCTACTACATTATCCTCACTCGGTACCTTGCACATGACAATATCCCCTCACGACATAATCTCTCGAATGATGTGGTACTTGCATTCCACATGCTTCGAATTCTGATGCGCCCTCGGTTCCTTTCCTTGCTCAATGGCTCCAGTATTATCACGGTATAACGGAATCACATTCTCGATACTTGGGACAACTCCCAATTCTGTGATAAAGTTCTTTATCCACATAGCCTTTTTTACAGCTTCAGAAGCTGCAATATATTTCGCCTCAGTGGTGGAATCTGCTATTGATCCATATTTGGAACTCTTCCAATAAACTGCACCTCCGTTAAGGGTAAATACGAATCCAGATGTAGACTTTCTATCATCGGAATCCGATTGGAAATCAGAATCCGTATACCCGTTAACTTGAAGTTCGTTTCCTCCATAAATTATTAACTTATCCTAAATACCTTTAAGATACTTCAGGATATGTTTAATGGCCATCCAATGGTCATTACCTGGATTGGACTGATATCGACTAGTTACGCTAACAGCGAAACTGATATCAGACCTTGTACATAACATGGCATACATTATGCTACCCAAACACGAAGCATAAGGTTGGTTAGACATTCTAACCTTCTCATCTTTTGTTTGTGGACTCATCTTCTTTGAAAGATGAATCTCATGTCTGAACGGTATATTTGTTGTCTTACAGTTACCAAAATTATATTGTTCTAAGATCTTATCTATGTACGTTGATTGGGATAACCCAATCAGCTTCATTTGTCTATCTCTATAGAGTTTTATCCCTAAAACATAGAAAGCTTCTCCCAGATCCTTCATGGAGAAATTCTTACAGAGGTATGCTTTGACGCTTTGTAATATACCTAAATCATTCCCATTTATTAGGATGTCATCTACATAGAGGACTAAAAATACGACTATGCTCCCACTGGCCTTCTGATACACACAGGATTCTTCCGAATTCTTGAGAAAACCAGACGATCTAATAATCTCATCGAATCGAAGATTCCAACTTCGTGAAGCTTGTTTAAGTCTATAAATGGACTTCTTAAGCTTACATACCATACCCGAGTTTTGGCTGGATGTGAAACCTTCCGGCTGTTCCATATAGATGTCTTCATCAAGAAATCTATTTAGAAAAGTTGTCTTGACATCCATTTGCCAAATCCCGTAGTCATGATATGCAGCTATAGAAAGAAAAACCCTAATAGACTTAAGCATGGCTAGTGATGAAAAAGTTTCATCGTAGTCGACGCCAGGTCGCTGCGTGTGACCTTTTACTACCAGTCGGGCCTTGTAAGTTTCAACCTTACCGTCAGGCCCGCGCTTTCTTTTGTAAACTCATTTACAACCGATAGGAACAATTCATTCGGGAAGCGGAAACAAGTCCCAAACTTGATTTTCATGCATTGAGTCTAACTCGGATTTCATGGCACTTTTCCATTTCACTGAGTCGATGTCCAACATCGATTCTCTATAGGTGAAAGGATCAGTCTCTTCTACTAAGAGAACATCTAGACTCTTTTCTTGTATCAAATACAAGCATTCATGAGGTCTAGATACCCTTTCTGACCTACGGAGTGTGTGTGTTGAAGGTCCTTCATCTACTTGAACTTCAGGTTCCTCCGTTAGTTCGTTTTTTTCAGGTTGGACTTCATCAAGTTCAACCAGTCTATGATTACCTCATTTAGACAAAAATTCTACTTCTAGAAATCTTGTGAAGCGAGCTACGAACACATTTCGATGCTCGGTATCATAGAACAGATATCCCCTCGTATTCGAAGGATATCCGAAAAACCTAAACTTTTGCCCTCGAGGCGAAAGCTTATCTTACTGAGTCACCCTGACAGAGGTAGGACAACCCCAAACCTTAATGTAACTAAGATTTGGTCTCCTACCGAACCATATCTCATACGGAGTCGTAGGAACAACTTTTGAAGGAATCTTATTCAAAAGATGTGCAGCTGTTAAAAGAGAGTAGCCCCATAAGAAATAGGGCAAATCTGTGAAACTCAACATCGACCGGACCATATCCAATGAAGTCTGATTTCTCCTCTCAGACACTTCATTGTACTGTGGAGTACCTGGAGGAGTATATTGAGCGAGAATCTCATTCTCTTTCATATAATCAATGAACTCACTACTCATATATTCTCCGCATCGATCATATCGAAGGTATTTAATATATTGTTCAATTTGTTTTTCTACTTTATTTCGGAACTCTTTAAACTTTTCAAAGGTTTCCGATTTATATCGCATCAAATAGACATAACCGTACCGTGACAGATCATCGGTAAAGGTAACGAAGTACGAATAACTACTGTGAGCAGTCTGACTTAGTGGACTACATACATCAGAATGTACGAGTTCCAGTAAGTTATTGGCGCGGTGTCCAACACTAGAAAATTGGGCTTTGGTCATCTTACCCTAAATACATGATTCACAAGTTGGATAAGATTCAATGGTGAGATCTGGTATCAAACCATTCCTAACCAATTGGGTAAGGCATTTAACGCCTATATGACCTAGTCGCATATGCCAAAGTTCAGTATTATTAATTACAGGTAAACTACGTTTATTAACTCTAGTATTTAAAATATCTTTTGAAGTTTGCAATGTATAATGACCATGCTGGTTTGGACAACAAAGGATCTGAATATTACGTTTATCATATAAATACAAAGAACAATTCTAAATATTAATACAATAACCTTTTGTATCTAATACAAAAAAGAGATATAATATTCGCTACACATCCAGGTACAAAATGACAGTCATTTAACAAAAGTGTCTCATTCGGTAATGAGATCTCGCATACTCACACTACAACTGCATACATAGAGTCTCCACTCCCGAATCGCAACTGCATCTCTCAAGGCTTCAGTCTCCTACTTTCCTTCAACACCTACAATGAATTGCAAATGTGAATGGGACAAGCAGAATCTAAAATCTAGCTGGATGTAACGACTTCACAAGCCAATGATATATCCATAACTGGAAAAATAAATGTATCTGATGTCGATGCTCTCTCCCTCCTCAGTTGGGCAATGTAGTCAGTGTTGGGGTTGGTGCTCAGAGCGCCAATCCGGACGGTATTTATGTCTGATTCACGAATACGAACATCTCATTTTTCCATGATATTACTTTCTTAGTGGTTACACCTCTTGTTCTTATATACGTATTCGATCTAATTACTATTAGATTGAAACTAAATGTGGTTTAGTGATATATATATATATATATATATATATATATTAGACAAAGACCTGATAATATATAATGCAGTACACATTTACAAAACTAGTTTGTAATTGACATTGAGAAGTGTCACTGCTAAATTTATATTATCAAATACTGTTTCTGGTCAAGATTTACTAACAAGGGTCGGTTAGTCAAATCGGCTGAAACCGATACATGTCGTATATCGAGATTTGGTCCGATGGTTTATCCCAATGAACCATGAGTCTTGGGAGACTCGCATAGACGTGTAGGTATTTATAGTGGATAAACACTGAACGACTCACCGAAGATTCTTAATGGATGGTACACCAACGTCAATAAGAATCTTCTCGGGTTGAGTAGCATAGTGATCCTTCGACTTGAGACACCACTGTGGATGTATGAGACATCCTCCACACTTAGATGGCAGTCACGTCACCGATCTATTTAGATCAGACCTCCGCCTGTTCGTTGGGTGTGGATCGATCCTCAGGATATCCTGTGTGTGTCAAGATAGGATCCGTCAGTTCTGTGTACAAAGTATAATAGTCCATATATGATTAGCAGTCTGTTAAATCTGTGGCCACAGTATACTTCGGAAGTAAGTTCCGAGTGTTATTTAGAGATTGCTAATAGATACGTCGAGGGGATAATACCTATAGAGATTTGACGTTTACATATATATCTATGGTATTATCCGGATATCGGTGATGGAGGAATTATACGTATGTAATGACCTCGACCTGTATGATTCAGATAGTTTATCTGTGGTCGTCATAATTTACGGGTGGGTAAATTATGGACACGAAATTGGATTTTGTGAGGGATATACCTGAATCTAGAGAGTCTCACTAATGAAATATACCCGTAGAGCACTAAGGCGACTTTTATGAATAATGATGATTATTTATAAATCGTTTAAACGTTAAACGAAAATACATGCAAACGGGTCGAACCTTCATTTCCTAATTAATCTGTATTTGTATTTAATATAAGATATTATTAAATACACATTAATAATTTGACAAATAAAGGTATTTGACATATATCATTTATATATGTATTTGAGATATTTAAAGTAAATATAATACATATATTTGAGATATTTGTATTTGATTAATTAATTAATTATTTAATTGTTAAATAATTAATATAATTAAAATATAAATATCTTATGAAATGATAAAGTTAGTAAATGATTGTAAGTGTTTATTTTTTACTTTAAAGTAAAAGAAATGGTTGTCAAATTGGATTTGACTTCTTTGATATTTGTTTACAGTGTTTTAAAATTGAAATATCATTTTCCTTTAATTTCAAGTGAATTTCGGCCAACACCCTAAGTAAATATAATTGTTATATTTTTGAGTTGCTTTATTTGACTTTAAGAAAATCATTAAATGGTTTGATGATGATTAAAGCAAGTTGATAAAGTAAACTTTAAATGAAATAAAAAAATATCAAGATATTTGTATATACTACACCAATTTCGGCAAAGGCTTATTTTGTGGAGTATATATTGTTTTGTTTCATTTTTTAGGGTTTAACAAGTTCATTAGATACAAAATAAACATAAAAGAAGATGAGAGAAAAGCTTGAAGGCCTAAAGAAGAAAGCTTGGAAAAATCATATTTTTGTAAGTTTTTCTTCAAAGTCTTCAACATGAAAATTATTTCTAACATGCTTAGCATCATTTTGTGTTGCTTTGGTGTTGTCTCTCTTCTTATAGTTTGTGTTTATTTTGGTTGTGAACTTTGATGAAAGATTGATGCATGTAAGTAAGCTTGAAATGGTTTCAAAACTTTACTTTTGATTTTTAGAAAATCATGTTGTCATTATAGAGATGGTAAGCCACTCCTTGGTGACCTAGAATTGTTCTAGAGTTGTTTCAAAGTGGTGAGGCTAGATTAGTGAAGTATTGAATGGATTAAAGTGTTGGATTTTGTAAATTTGGTGAAATTGGACAATTTGATGAAATTGAAAAGTTAGGGTTCATAACCCACTCCAAATTTGGGTCTTTTCATATATGTGATGTATTATGGTATGAATATGATGCATGTAAATTTTTGGGTTGATTGGATTTGATCTTGGCATGTTTTGAACAAAATGGACCAAAATACAATTACTTGAAAATTTGGGGTGCTCACGGCAATTACTCAAAAATTGGGGATTTGTGTGAAATATGATTTTGATGCATTAGATGTGTTGAAAAACATTTTAGAAATTATTTAGAATCATCCAAAATTATATTTGATAATTTTTGGGCTAAAATAATCAATTTATAAAGTTTTGGGGCAATTCGGTAATTACCAATAAATTTGATCTCTTGTGTAATTTTTCAGAATTTGATAATTGGATAATTAAATAAATAAGTTTATTTAATTGATCCGAGAAAAATTTTGAAATTGGAAAATTTTGATTTTCCACTATTCAGCTGTGTTACCGGTATTCCGTCATAAAACCCCTTCAAAATGGTATCAGAGCGAGTCTAATTCTGGATACCCTAATATGATTACCCCCTTTAAAATCTATTGTTTGTTCTTTTCTTTACTTGATACATGCATACTTTCATTTAATTTGATTAAATTTAAAGTGTACGACACTTTATGGAATATTCCCGCTTAATAAGGTTTTAAAGTAACTGGTATTTGAAATACTTGTTTCTTGGTTCTCCTTATTAATACGATTTATGAATATTTTTCCGTGACTACATCCGAGGCCGTGCCTATGTTGTGAGGGTGTAGCCGATAGAGATTTATTTATGCCGGATGTATATCAGATATTAGATAAATTCAAGCGAAAGCGGAATCCTGAACGTGCCCTAGCTGTCAGGATTACGCAAGTAGCTTGAGTTTATCATTGACGAGTTTAACCTTGGTACGTCTCCTTGTGGACCTGCCCTAGCAGTGACAACGAGAAACGACCAGGACCGGAAACCCTTGAGTCACAATGAGTGTGATTGATAATGAGTTGTCTACCTGTGAATATATGTGGGCGAGATCGTGCCTCTGCTGTGAGTCGAAATATATTCATGGGGTCCACTTCCCATTATGGAATTCGATTTAATTATTGAATTCTCATTTTTCCGTTAAGGATTACGGTATTACGTAAAATAATGGGAGACACTGCTAAGTTTAAGAAATTCCATAACTTAGGCAGTGTGTATTATTATAGAAATTGCCGCTTGTTTGTTTTCCTTATTCTATTGTTTATATAGAATTGAACTTTTATTCACTGCACACATATTTTGATATGTTATCTGACTTGACTCTTGGTTGCAGTTATTCTAGAATAGGTTCTAGATGCAATTAGACTATGATATTATTAGATTGGTCTAAACCATCGGGAACTGTTGTTCCAATTTTCTTGAAAAATCAAGATGGTTAATGACTAGTTTCTAAGTCATGATAGATAATCTAGATAGATATCCCTTTTAGGATATAATACTTTAGAGAGAATAGTTTCTTGTGCAGTAAAAATTGACACGAATAAGTTCATGTCTGGAGATTCTTGACTAACATTAAGAAAGCCTCATTAGGTGTTTGTTTATCTTATAATGACGTTTCTTGACTTTAACGACTTCTAGAAGTCACGTGTCTGACACCGTTTGCTAATCAATCATTTGCAATTGTTGTGTATAATTGAACGCAAACAGTAAAGCTTAAGAAAGGATATGTGTATAGTTGTGTATAGAAAATATCGATTTTCACAATACGACAACTATAGGTATTGGATACCAGTTCTCCCGGTTAGTTATTTAAAATATTAGTTAACGATTGTTTTGATATTTGATATCGGAACTTGCGACTATTTGATAGTTACTTGTTCTTTATAAACAATTGTTATATATATTTTAAATATAACTAGTTGTGTCATTGAAGTAAATATAAACATTAAGAAAAATTATTCGATAAAATAAATAATTTAGAACGGTGCTTTATGAGTTTAATCACTTAAGCATTAGATGCTTATTCCGTATGGTAAATGATGGTTTGATACGAGATCACACCACACATCCTTATCCATTTAATGAATATTGTATTCAGGAAGGTGATTAAGATCTTGTTTAACCAATGATTGTCATTGGACCACCAGATTTATTTAACTGATACATTGGATGTATGTAGTTTAATAAATAATAATTGTTTAAGGTAGTTTTCTTTATTTCGTAACTTAGTTGATGAATTGTCGTAACTTAGTTACATGTTTCTGAAAGAACACATATTGAACGTCTTGATATGATCAAGAACATTCAATATGTTCTGATGAAACGCAGATTGAACATTTTTGACTGGTTCAAAGATATTCAATCTGAAGTTTTTGAGAACTCTATCCTTAAAATTCATTTCATATCTTTGAACTGTTCAAAGATCTTTGATACGATCAAACATATGAATTTAAAGTAATTATTCTAAGTTTATTCATTGAATATGATTCTTATTCAATATTACTCTTCCACGATTCCATCTTGATGGAATTGAGTAGTGGGAGTAATCGAATCTTATATGATTTGATTCGTTCGATATTGAATGTTGCCGAATTAGTTTCAATACTTTTGGGGATATGCTCTTGTAACACTAGTTCATCCTTTTAATTTAGGTTCCATTAATTTCTACAATTACATATATGATATGTATAGGTAGAAAATCTGAATCTTGAAAAGTTTGAGATTTGAATCTTTCTTTTATATAATAGTTATATAATGGAAATTACTTACACCTCGGAGGTATAAGTAAAAGTTTATCGTTTATTCTGTTTAATAGAATATTGTATTCTATTTGATAGAATATATTTCCTACAATCCTAAGTAATAAAATCATTTTATTACTTGGTGTGTAACATCAGATATTAACAATTGTAGAAAAGACTTGACTTATTGAAGTCAAATGTGAGAATGATAAATTATAAATGGAACTACGTAATTAATAAGATGAAACAACCCTTATACATCTTCTATATAAGTCTAATAGGATATCAGAATCATTTACGAGCATTTGATACTTAATGGTTCTGTTGTTTTCTTACCGAAGAAAATTATCCTATAACTTATAATGGAAGCGATATTTGATATCGATTCTGGAAGTTCACCATTGAACCATAGATCTTATATTGTTCATAGCTTACTACGATCAAGTTTTGAACTTGATTAAGCTTCCATTATAAATTAGTTCATGATATGTGCTAATTATTTGCGCAGCGAAAGCAGTGTGAGCTTATTAAAGGTTTGACATTTACAGTATGACAGTGAGAAAAGTTATACTCAGCAATTTATTGTAGATTCTGAGAAAACTTATCTCTAGTCACGCTAATTGAACAATTAAAGATATATTGGTTAATGTTGATATTAAACTGTACATTTTAGCTAAATAATGCAAAGTGGTGTTTTTTGAATGACTTATTCAGATAAGAGATCGGTTGTGATTTCTTTGTTTGAAGAGTTCATTCTGGAATGGCCATAGAGTTTGTTTTCTGCTGAGATCGCAGTTTAGTGTGCTAGCTTATAGAGCCTACTGTAGACTCGGATAAGTCTTCCGAAAATCCGTGTTCTTTATTTTTGATATCAGTCAGATTGTATGATCTTGTCAAAGTATAGAGAATACATATGTGATTGAAGGGTTAGTGGGAGCGTACAAATTACTTTCTAGTGTTATATATCCTAACGACATTATCATTATTATGGTAATAATGAGATGTTTATGAGGTAAAAGGTTTACCTAAGTCTTCTTTACTCCGTGACAGCAGTGAGAGTAGTCTCTGTTATATACGATATAAAGTTTTATATATAAGATATAAGACTAAGAGACTTGTGAGATACTCATATTAGTCGTGCATTAGATATGATCTAATAAGAGACACAACAAGACTATCTGTATGACAGTTAGTATAACTGTTTGACAGTTAATGTGTGTCTTGTATATATAGTATTCATCTTTCGTAAATGATGATTCTTTTTTCGAAAGAAATATTGATTAGAATGTCTAATCAATTTTATGTATCATTTGATGATGAAATAATGAATACTTTATTATGTGCGATTAAAGATATCGATTTAATCGTAATTGTTACGAGTTATTTTTCATACCTTATAGACCATTGGATGGATCTTGAAACATGTTTTTTGTGATCTTTGAGTTATTAAGAACGAGTTTCTTATTCATGGAGCATTTAGTCTGCAACCGTTTGGGTCATATTAGTTTTGAGTCTAATTATGACATTAGACAGTCTTCGTCATAAAGAGTCTCAATAGATACAGTGGGAGTGTGACAGAGGATTCTACTTTGTGAGTGGAATTAGATGCAACTTATGAAGTATTGACTTATGAAGTTGCATAGTGACCTTATAAATTAAAAGTTTTGGATTGGTGTTGTGCTTGCGGTTGTCTGCATAGTATTTTAGATTTGATCCCTAAATACCTGGACAACTCAGAAACTGTAGCACAATACTGATGTAGCATCAGAGTCATATTAATGTATGATTTAGATTCTACAAAATATGAATGATGCTGACTATGGGAAACGATGGAGTTTGTTTGAAAAACTCAATATGTTATAGCGGACCTATTTCTTGTTGCCTACCTCTTAAGTGCTAGGTGAGCTTTTGAGAGCCATGAGTATACGATACACATTGAGATGTGTATATGATACCGTGGATTGGCACTAGAGCAACTAGGAGAAATTGTTGGGGTTGGTGCTCAGAGCGCTAATCCGGACCGTATTTAAGTCTGATTCATGAATACGAACATCCATTTTTTCCATGATATTACTTTCTTAATGGTTACACCTCTTGTTTTTATATACGTATTCGATCTAATTACTATTAGATTGAAACTAAATATGGTTTAATGATATCTATATATTAGACAAAGGCCCAATAATATATAATGCAGTACACAGTTACAAAACTAGTTTGTAATTGACATTGGGAAGTGTCACTGCTAAATATATATTATCAAATATTGTTTCTGGTCAAGATTTACTAACACGGGTCGGTTAGTCAAATCGGCTGAGACTGGTACATGTCGTATATCGAGACTTGGTCTGATGGTTTATCCTAGTGAACCATGAGTCTTGGGAGACTCGTATAGACGTGTAGGTATTTATAGTGGATAAACACTGAACGACTCATCGAAGTGTAGGACACAGATGTTGGACGACGCTGTTCCGGGCTCGCGGCCCGGTCGGGAGTATAGAGTAGCCCGTGGGGGAACTAAACCGGAGAAATAACATGGAGTCGCCACCCGATGTGAACCAGGAAAATGATTTAAGGCCGCACTCACATCTCGCGAGGGAAGACCTCAAACCGTTGGGTTCGGAATGGTCCCTTACTTATGCCACTTGTAATGAAATGATTTATGCAACAATCTAACCAAGCCTAAGCAACACATATTTCCAAGGATAATTTACTCCTAAGTTCGCATGTATAAAATAAATCATCATAACGGCAAACATACAATAATCTCATGAACATGTTGAATTATCAAACACGAAAAATAAATAACAACCTAAACATAAACGTGAATTGAATGCCTATTGCGAAAGAAGATAACCAAATCATGCTTAGAGGAATAACGTACTAACAGCTAAATCATGCTTGAAATGTGATGAAAAGGAATCAGTTCAGTGTATTTGCGTTTGTGTAGCGTTTGTAAACGCGTTCGAACGGTAAACAGAAGGTTCGCGTTCATATAGCGTTCGAGAACGCGTTCGAACGGGACAGGACCTGATGCATGATAGATGACGCAAACATATACACAGATGTACAATGTAGGACCCCGTGTGCCCGATTGAACTCATTCCCATTCAATCGAGTATACCTCATCTGGCGCGGCAAAACATCATGGTAAAGGTAGCCTTTAGGCATTTTCCCTCGAATAGAGGACCTTTAATCCATCCTAGTTAGCCCATGCGCACTAGAATGCAATACATGCGTAAATAGAGCAATGATATGCAAAAGGTCAATGACATAACAAAAGGCGCGGCAAAACATCGTGGTAAAGGTAGCCTTTTAGGCATTTTCCCTCGAATAGAGGACCTTTAATCCACCCTAGTTAGCCCATGCGCATTGTATTACTATGCATACAAATGAATAAGACAATTATGTGGAACTCCGTATGTCCGATTAAACATATCTCACATTCAATCAAACATACTTCGTCCGGCGCGGCAAAACATCATGGTAAAGGTAGCTTTTTAGGAATTTTTCCTCGAATAGAGGACCTTTAATACACCCTAGTTAGCTCATGTGCACCGCATCATCAATACACAAACAAATAACATACAGAAAGTAAATGGCGGATAATAAATAAACAAGATAAAATAAAGCGAAAACGACTAAATCATGCTTAAATACAAAGTTGGATGAAACGAAATATGTGTGTCTCTCAAGCGGTACGTGGCGTTGTATCCCGAGTACAGATTCGACTACGGAATTTACGTCCGGGTTTCCATCCTATATACCACAAGAGAGACCACATATTCTGTTCATCCAGAATTCACATCATGCATCAATCCATAATACTCATATGTAATAAAGTATTCAAATAAATGAAAAATAAAAGAAAAAAATGAGAGATAATAATAAAGAAGGTGCCATCAGGTTTAACCTCTTAGGTCGTATCTCGAAAGCGCGTTACACGGCCGTCGGAAGGGTTGATGCTCTGCAACTCCTCTGGTTCACTGGTCCACTGCTCTCATCCGTTGCCTCGTGGTTTTGGGTCGACATTTCCTCTGTTTTACTGCTGTTTTTGCTGTATTTTATGGTCATTGTTTTCACTGTATTAAGGGACTGTTCTTACGTTTTTAAGGGGTATTGGGAGTGTTGTTTTATGCGGTAATTTAAAGGTTTTAAAGTGCAGTTTTTGTCTACTATTTTCGGTAATTGGGCTGTTGTTTGGGGGTGATTTTTTCGGTCACTGCAGTGCAGTTTTAGGGGGAATTTTCGGTGATTCAGGGGGGCTGTTTTGGGGGTGAATTTCGGTGGTGATCCTTGGTTTTTTTTTTTGTGAATGAGCTAGAGGAGTGTAAGAGTTGGATTTGTGTTTCTTTTATAGGCAAAGGCTAGGGTTTCTCTTGTGTGAATAGGAAAGGAATCAATGTAATCATGAGTGGTATCTCCTAATTAGTGTCTCACAAGGAAAATATCTAGTTAATTAGGGACATGATTTGGCTTAATTAGGAATATGATATATTTGATTTGTTTTATTTAGGTATGTGATATTATTTAGATTTGTGACATGTGTTTTAAATATTTTAATTATCTTTGGGTGGGTTTTGGTGGGCTAAATGGGCTTGGGCGTGAGGCTAGCAACAAAACCAGAAGTACTAACATCGTTCGAATGCCGATTCGAACGCTACACGAACTCCCGCAATCTGCTTGACGTTCGAACATGTTCATGAATGCAGCACGAACGAAAGCAGTGAACATGTGAATTGAATCTGATGACATACTTATTCTGAATTTCCCCTTCCAACATTCGTTTCCCGCGACTTCCGCAACCTAAAGAGTAGTGCCTCCGTACGAGACTCATCATCGGGACTTATATGTAAAAATACAGTGCCTACAGTCGCCCCCACTTTGATGGGACTTATGCAGTGTGTGACAATGACAATCCTATCAAAGTTATGCAATGCATTTTTACTTACCTGGCTCGCCAGCTGCCACCTGACTTGCCTGCTGCTTCGAACTGAGTTGATCTGGTGGTCCATTTTCGAACTGTGCTCCATTTTTGGAGCGCCATTTTCGGCATCTGTTGTGTGTGTACTATTTGGAGCACCATTTCCGGCATTTGTTGTGGTCCATTTCCGAACCGTGCTGTGCGAGAGCGTGGCTCATTTTTGAACCGTTACTTGATGAGATGGTCTTTGCCGCTACAAACATGCGAATACAAAACAAAAATTGCATGTATGTGATATGTATGCATGTATGCATGGATATGTTTCATATTCCAATGGGTTAGGCCTTCCTTGGTCTATTTCCGAACCGTGCTCCATTTTCGGAGTGTCATTTTCGGCGTCTGATGTGATAGTGGTCCATTTCCGAACCATGCTCCACTTTCGGAGTTTCATTTTCGGCGTTCTGATGATGTGTGGGCCTCGACCCTGGGATGCATCCCCAAAACTGATGTTGATGTGGGCCTCGCCCCCGGGACTCATCCCCAAAACTGATGCTGATGTGGGCCTCGACCCTGGGACTCATCCCCAAAACTGATACTGATACTGATGTGGGCCTCGCCTCGGGACTCATCCCCAAAACTGATACTGACAATACTGATGTGGGCCTCACCCCAGGGACTCATCCCCAAAACTGATGCTGATACTGATGTGGGCCTCGCCCCCGGGACTCATCCCCAAAACTGATACTGATGTGGGCCTCGGCCCAAACTGATACTGATGTGGGCCTCGCCCTAAACTGATACTGATGTGGGCCTTGCCCCAAACTGATACTGATGTGGGCCTTGCCCTAAACTGATATTGATGTGGGTCTCGCCCCTAAACTGATATTGATGTTGTGTGGGCCTCAACCCATGCTCCATCCTCAAACTGATAACACTGTACGGGTGTTGCTTCTGGTTGGCTTGCTTTTACTGCTTTCTCTTTTTCTTCTTTGAAACCTGTTATTAAAAACAGGATAAACATAAAAGAATGCAAATATGTTACGTGTATGCATGCATGCATGAATGAATTTCTTATTCTGTTGGGTTAGGTCTTCTCTTGGTGACTGCTCGGTTTTCTCTTCTTCAGGCAAAGTACTGCTTCAATCTGTCTAAGTTTATCGGCTCGGTGAACTCATTCCCTTCTAAATCTGACAGTCTCACTGCCCCATTTCCCAATTTTTGAATGGCTATCCTGTCTTTCTGCTTGCTTCTTCCGAGGATTCCCCGTGTTCTAAACATCGCTGAGTATCATAGTACCAGGGTTGAATGCTTTTGCCAAATATACTCATGTTGCAGGTTGAAAGGAAGAGACTCAGGCAAGTAAGCGAAATGATCGTCTTTATTATCATTAAGAAAAGGTTTGAACAAGTAGATAAACTCAATGTCCTTGAAAATGCAAGATCAAATAAACTATGAGGAACAACTTCATCATTCGCAGCATTGCCTTCTTCCTCGGCCTATAGTTCTCCACTGCTGTCGTTCCATATCCCCATGAAAGAACTGGGTGGTTGATGGTTTGGAGGACAAAGCTTTCGGGTAGGCCGGAGTTGATCATGTAGGTGTGTGGTGGAACGAAGTGGTAGTTTGGTAGAGGATTCTGGTGTGTGTTGGGTTGTTCTTTCTCAGGATCGGGTATTTTATGGGCATCAATGAGGTTTTGGATTTCATGCCTAAGGCGGGTGCAGCTGTCAGTTTCATGGCCTCTCCTCTGATGGAAGTGACAATACAGGCTTAGGTCAAGGTTGGGTGGTATAGGATCTGGAAGTGGTTTAGGCTCTAAGGGTTTTAGGAGTCCTTGCGCCTTCGGTTTCTCAAGCACCTTAGATAAAGGCTTCCCCAGGTTAGAGAAATGCTGGTTCCTGATGGCAGCAACCCCGGTAGTAGTGGGCTTGGTCTCATAATGTCCCCCAAAATTCCTTCTATTCTGGCCATAGAACTTTCTATTCTCCGTTTCTTCTTCTTCGATGTCCATGACAGTCTCCCTCAGCTGTCGGAAATCTGCAATCATGGAGGTCATCCTTCTTAACTTGCCATAAATGGAGGGTTTGGTGCCCTTGATGATCATTTTGATTTGGTCCTTAATGAGGGCCGAGTCTGCATCTTTAGAAGTTGGCTTCTCCAGCGGTCTACATACTCCTTGAAACTTTCCTCTGGTTTCTGCTTGGTATTCTCCAAGTCGCGCAGCGACAAGTCGATCTCCAAATCTGTAACATACTGTTTCAGAAAAGCTTCTGCCAGTTCCCTCCAATCTTCCTTAACCTTTCTCTCAAGGCTATGGTACCACACTACGGGTGCCCCCCCAAGCGACATCCTGAACATCTTCTGAACTTGGCGCTGTGATAGGCCCACTGAACTCATAACTGAAACATACTGTCGGAGATGGACCCTCGGATCCCCATTCCCGTTGAACTTGGCCATATCAAGCATCTTGAACTGAGCCGGCAGCTGTTCTTCAAAGGTCATTGCCTCATAATCTAGCAAATCTTCATGTTTACCCCTCATTTTGCGGGTAACTGATTCTACCTGATCTCGGAGCTTCTGTAATTCGGCCTGTGACCCGGCTATTCTTCCCGCGGCATATTCGGCCATATCATCATCAAAACACGGGATATCATCATTCAATCTAGTCGGAGGGTCTTCACACTTCTCATTCTCAGAGTTTCCCCTAGCACGGGGCACAGCTATATTGGCCATAGCAGCAGTTAAGGCTTGCAAATGTTCAGTAACCTTAGTGATATTGGTCTCCAACTGATCCATATGTGATACCTCGTTCTCTGATTCGCTCATGTTTGATATTGGCCTTTTAAAAAGTCTTCCATTTTCCCTAACCCAACGGATATCTATGATGGCTCTTAAGACACAAGAGAGTTAACATGATGTGTGTATGCATGAGATGCATGAGATACGTGCGATGTATGGAATATATAAGTCGGCCCATTACCATTTTAAAGTATTTAATCATATTATTGCGAGGTGCAAACTCGTCCCAGTTGAAAAAGGCCCAACAGGTTTACATTTTTGCGAGAACATGGCTAAACAACTTCAAATGATAAGAATCCCAAACACAAAATGGCTCATCGGCATTTTAGAAACTTTTGGCCCAATTGCCATAAAGCACGGACTCGTCCCAGTTTAAATGGCCCAACAAGCCCATACCTCATGACAAAATGTCCAACTGAATTTAAATGACGATGGTCCTAAACATAAACATAAAGATATAATTTCTACAGAGTGGCCCATCGGTATTTTAGAAACTTTTAGCCCAATTTTCATAATATACGAACTCATCCCAGTTTAAATGGCCCAACAAGTTCGCATTTCTGACAAGAAGTCCAACTGAATCCAAATGATGATGGTCCCTAAACACAAGCATAAGGAAATAGTTTCTATTGGTCATACAACTATGGTCTACGCGGGTTCATATGGGTACGGACAAAGGCTCTCGTCGACGAAGGGTTACCCACAACTAGGTCTCCCCACTCAAGGGTTCGAGCGACCAAGTAAGCGCACCTTTTTTTATACACTAAGGTACGTGCCAATGAGTTATGGTGCGTGACTAACTGTCAAATGGATTTCCCGTTGTAGATTCCCCAGAGGGAGGGCGGAGCGAACTCTCTTAAAAACCCAAGCCTTTTAGGCTCTTATCGCTTGGTGATAGGAATAAACAACGAGTCCTCCAAATTAGTCCATCACAGTAAGCTACGAGTACATGATTATCTAGGTGCCTTCACAACTTTTCCTTATAGAAAGGTAGTGAATGAAGGAAGACACCAAACCATTACCTAGCTATAAAAGTGCCTTTGATTAAACCCCTTTCAACCCACGGTAGACACGGTTAATTAAAGCACAAATCCAAACATTACAAGATATTATTTCGGGGCCAATTCTCTATCCCCAGTGGAGTCGCCAGACTGTAAGACAAAGATGTTGGACGACGCTGTTCCGGGTTCACGGCCCGATCGGGAGTACGGAGTAGCCCGCGGGGGAACTAAACCGGAGAAATAACATGGAGTCGCCACCCAGTGTGAACCAGGAAAATGATTTAAGGCCGCACTCACCTCTCGCGAGGGAAGACCTCAAACTGTTGGGTTCGGAATGGTCCCTTACTTATGCCACTTGTAATGAAATGATTTATGCAACAATCTAACCAAGCCTAAGCAACACATATTTCCAAGGATAATTTACTCCTAAGTTCGCATGTATAAAATAAATCATCATAACGACAAACATACAATAATCTCATGAACATGTTGAATTATCAAACACGAAAAATAAATAACAACCTAAACATAAACGTGAATTGAATGCCTATTGCGAAATAAGATAACCAAATCATGCATAGAGGAATAACGTACTAACAGCTAAATCATGTTTGAAATGTGATGAAAAGGAATCAGTTCAGTGTATGTGCGTTTGTGTAGCATTTGTAAACGCGTTCGAACGGTAAACAGAAGGTTCGCGTTCGTATAGCGTTCGAGAACGCGTTCGAATGGGACAAGACCTGATGAAACAAAACACATGCGCGTTCGAGTAGCGTTCGTAAACGCATTCGAACGGTAAACAGAAGGTTCACGTTCGTATAGTGTTTGAGAACGCGTTCGAACGGGACAATACCTGATGAAACAAAATGCATGCGCGTTCGAGTAGCGTTCGTAAACGCATTCGAACGGGAAATAGAAGGTTCGCATTCGTATAGCATTCGAGAACGCGTTCGAATGGGACAGGACCTGATGCATGATAGACGACGCAAACACATACACAGATGCACAATGTAGGACCCCGTGTGCCCGATTGAACTCATTCTCATTCAATCGAGTATACCTCGTCCGGCACGGCAAAACATCGTGGTAAATGTAGCCTATAGGCATTTTCCCTCGATTAGAGGACCTTTAATCCACCCTAGTTAGCCCATGCGCACTAGAATGCAATACATGCGTAAATAGAGCAATGATATGCAAAAGGTCAATGACATAACAAAAGGCGCGGCAAAACGTCGTGGTAAAGGTAGTCTTTTAGGCATTTTCCCTCGAATAGAGGACCTTTAATCCACCATAGTTAGCCCATGCGCGTTGTATTACTATGCATACAAATGAATAAGACAATGATGTGGAACTCCGTATGTCCGATTAAACATATCTCACATTCAATCAAACATACTTCGTCCGGCGCGGCAAAACATCGTGGTAAAGGTAGCCTTTTAGGCATTTTCCCTCGAATAGAGGACCTTTAATCCACCCTAGTTAGCCCATGCGCACCGTATCATCAATACACAAACAAATAACATATTGAAATTAAATGGCGGATAATAAATAAACAAGATAAAATAAAGCGAAAACGACTAAATCATGCTTAAATACAAAGTTGGATGAAACGAAATATGTGTGTCTCTCAAGCGGTACGTGGCGTTGTATCCCGAGTACAGATTCGACTACGGAATTTACGTCCGGGTTTCCATCCGATATACCACAAGAGAGACCACATATTCCGTTCATCCGGAATTCACATCATGCATCAATCCATAATACTCACATGTAATAAAGTATTAAAATAAATGAAAAATAAAAGAAAAAAATGAGAGATAATAATAAAGAAGGTGCCCTCAGGTCTAACCTCTTAGTTCGTATCTCGAAAGCGCATTACAGGCCGTCGGAAGGGTTGATGTTCCGCAACTCCTCTGGTTCACTGGTCCACTGCTCTCGTCCGTTGCCTCGCGGTTTTGGGTCGACATTTCCTCTATTATGCTACTATTTTTTCTGTATTTTATGGTCACTGTTTTCACTGTATTAAGAGACTGTTCTTACGTTTTTAAGGGGTATTGGGAGTGTTGTTTTATGTGGTAATTTAAAGGTTTTAAAGTGCAGTTTTTGTCTACTACTTTCGGTAATTGGGCTGCTGTTTGGGGGTGATTTTTTCGGTCACTGCAGTACAATTTTAGGGGGAATTTTCGGTGATTCAGGAGGGCTGTTTTGGGGGTGAATTTCGGTTGTGATCCTTGGTTGTTTTTTTTTGTGTGAATGAGCTAGGGGAGTGTAAGGGTTGGATTTTTGTTTCTTTTATAGGCAAAGGCTATGGTTTCTCTTGTGTGAATAGGAAAGGAATCAATGTAATCATGAGTGGTATCTCCTAATTAGTGTGTCACAAGGAAAATATCTAGTTAATTAGGGACATGATTTGGCTTAATTAGGAAGATGATATATTTGATTTGTTTTATTTAGGTATGTTATATTATTTAGATTTGTGACATGTGTTTTAAATGTTTTAATTATCTTTGGGTGGGTTTTGGTGGGCTAAATGGGCTTGGGCGTGAGGCTAGCAACAAAACCAGAAGTACCGACACCGTTCGAATGCCGATTCGAACGCTACATGAACGCCCGCAATCTGCTTGACGTTCGAACGTGTTTACGAACGCAGCACGAACGAAAGCATTGAACATGTGAATTGAATCTGATGACATACTTATTCTGAATTTCCCCTTCCGACATTCCTTTCCCGCGACTTCCGCAACATAAAGAGTAGTGCCTCCGTACGAGACTCATCATCGGGACTTATATGCAAAAATGCAGTGCCTACACGAAGATTCTTAATGGATGGTACACCAACGTCAATAAGAATCTTCTCGGGTTGAGTAGCATAGTGGTCCTTCGACTTGAGACACCACTGTGGATGTATGAGACATCCTCCACACTTATATGGCAGTCACGACACCGATCTATTTAGATCATACCTCCGCCTGTTCGTTGGGTGTGGACCGATCCTCAGGATATCCTGTGTGTGTCAAGATAGGATCCGTCAGTTCTGTGTACATAGCATAGGTAGTCCATATATGATTAGCAATCTTTTAAATCTGTGGCCACAATATACTTTGGAAGTAAGTTCCGAGTGTTATTTAGAGATTGGTAATAGATACGTCGATGGGATAATACATATAGAGATTAGACGTTTACATCTATATCTATGGTATTATCCGGATACCTGTGACGGATGGATTATACGTATACAATGACCTCGACCTGTATGATTCAGCTAGTTTATCTGTGGTCGTCATAATTTACGGGTAGGTAAATTATGGACACGAAATTGGATTTTGTGAGGGATATACCTGAATCTAGAGAGTCTCACTAATGAAATATACTCGTAGAGCACTAGGGCGACTTTTATGAATAATGATGATTATTTATAAATCGTTTAAACGTTAAACGAAAAATACATGCAAACGGGCCGAACCGTCATTTCCTAATTAATGTGTATTTTTATTTAATATAAGATATTATTAAATACAATTAATAAATTTTCAAATAAAGGTATTTGGCATATATCATTTATATATGTATTTGAGATATTTAAAGTAAATATAATACATATATTTGAGATATTTATATTTGATTAATTATTTAATTATTAAATTATTAAATAATTAATATAATTAAAATATAAATATCTTATGAAATGATAAAGTTAGTAAATGATTGTAAGTGTTTATTGTTGACTTTAAAGTAAAGGAAATGGTAGTCAAATTGGATTTGACTTCTTTGATATTTGTTTAAGTGTTTTAAAATTGAAATATCATTTTCCTTTAATTTCAAGTGAATTTCGGCCAACACCCTAAATAAATATAATTGTTATATTTTTGAGTTGCTTTATTTGACTTTATGAAAATCATTAAATGGTTTGATGATGATTAAAGCAAGTTGATAAAGTAAACTTTAAATGAAATAAAAAATATCAAGATATTTGTATATACTACACCAATTTCGGCAAAGGCTTATTTTGTGGAGTATATATTGTTTTGTTTCATTTTTTAGGGTTTAACAAGTTCATTAGATACAAAATAAACATAAAAGAAGATGAGAGAAAAGCTTGAAGGCCTAAAGAATAAAGCTTGGAAAAATCATGTTTTTGTAAGTTTTTCTTCAAAGTCTTCAACATGAAAATTATTTCTAACATGCTTAGCATCATTTTGTGTTTCTTTGGTGTTGTCTCTCTTCTTATAGTTTGTGTTTATTTTGGTTGTGAACTTTGATGAAAGATTGATGCATGTAAGTAAGCTTGAAATGGTTTCAAAGCTTTACTTTTGATTTTTAGAAAATCAAGTTGCCATTCTAGAGTTGGTAAGCCACTCCTTGGTGACCTAGAATTTTTCTAGAGTTGTTTCAAAGTTGTGAGGCTAGATTGGTGAAGTATTGAATGGATTAAAGTGTTGGATTTTGTAAATTTGGTGAAATTGGACAATTTGATGAAATTGAAAATTAGGGTTCATAACCCACTCCAAATTTGGGGATTTTCATATATGTGATGTATTATGGTATGAATATGATGCATGTAAATTTTTGGGTTGATTGGATTTGATCCTGGCATGTTTTGAACAAAAGGGACCAAAATGCAATTACTTTAAAATTTGGGTGCTCACGGCAATTACTCAAAAATTGGGGATTTGTGTGAAATCTGATTTTGATGCATTAGATGTGTTGAAAAACATTTTAGAAATGATTTAGAAACATCCAAAATTATATTTGATACTTTTTGGGCTAAAATAATCAATTTACAAAGTTTTGGGGGAATTCGGTAATTACCAAGAAATTTGATCTCTTGTGTAATTTTTCAGAATTTGATAATTGGATAATTAAATAAATAAGTTTATTTAATTGATCCGAGAAATCGGAAAATTTTGATTTTCCACTATTCCGCTGTGTTACCGGTATTCCGCCATAAAACCCCTTCAGTCAGGACAGTTCATTTTCCAGTGCCTAACTTTGCTGCAGTGATGGCATTTGTCTTCAGAAGCCCTCTTGGGCTTTGCTATCTTTACCTGTGGTTGAGGACCGAGACCCTTCTTCTTCTTCCATTTCTTCTTCTTTCCCTTTGACCAAATCTGGGAAGAAACATAAAGTGAAGTAGGTCTAGGAGGGCGAGTCGGTACTCCCTTCTTGAGGTCCTCTTCCGCCGTGAGCAACATCCTATGTAGCTCTTGGTAGGTACATATAATCCCGTTCATGTTGAAGTACATCACAAACTGGCGATAAGAAGCTGGGAGTGAACCAATAATGACACTCCTACCGAGAATGTCATTCAGAATAAGATTATGTTGCCTCAATTGATCGATCAAATTGATCATCTGAAGAACATGCGGGCTAACAGCTTGCCCCTCATCCAATCGCACATGGAACAGTTCCATTGCGACCTTGTGAACAACAACTTGTTCTTGGTTCTCAAACGATTGTCTTATCATATTATACGCACCTAACATGCCATAGTATTATTTCTTGAGCCCCGGTGAAAGCGAACTTAAGATGTATGATTTAACTTTTAAATCATCATCCTTCCAAGCTTGGAAGACTTCACGTTCTTCTGGTGTAGCGTCCTAAGGGGCAGTGGACCCTCAAGAACATATCCCAACTTCTCGGAATCGAGGACAATCCTCAAATCCAAATCTCAATCGGTGAAGTTATCAGCGCCCTTAAGTTTGTTCACATCAAGCATACGAGCAAACTGATTAGTGGATGATACTGCCATCGCAAATCTAGCATATAGATCACGAAAAACGGTTAGCAGAAAATAAGCAGTTTCATATAATATCATAAGCATAAACTAGATCATGGATTTTAAATCTAAAAATGCATCTCCCACTAAATCATGCAATACTGTAATCCCGAAACAGAATACAAAGATTTAATAATTAAATTAAATGCAAATAGTGAAAAGTGGATCCCATGAATATATTTCAGCTCACACCAGAGGCAAGGTCTCGCCTACGTATATTCATCGGGTAGACAACTCATTTGTCAATCACTCACTAGTGACTCCTGGGTTTCCAGTCCTGGTCGTTTCTCGTTGTGACTGCTAAGGCAGGCCCCCAAGGAGACGTACCAAGGTTAAACTTGTCAATGATAAACTCAAGCTACTTGCGTAACCCTGACAGCTATGGCACATTGAGGATTCCGCTTTCACTTGAATTTACCTAGTATCTAATATACATCCGGCATAAATAAATCTCTATCGGCTACACCCTCACAGCAGAGGCACGGTCTCGGATGTAGTCACGGAGAGATATTCATAAATCATATTGACAAGACGGACCATATAACATGCATCAAATACATAATTACATTTGAACCTTATTAATTAGGGATTTTCCGCTAAGTGTCATACACCATAAATCTAATCAAATTAGATTAAAACATGCATGTATAAAGTTAAAAAAATATGATTAAACATTGAATTTAAAGGGCTAATCATATTAGGGGGCCTAGAATCAGACTCTCTCGGATACAATTTTGAAGGGGTTTTATGGCGGAAATCCGGTAACGCAGCGAAACAGTGGAAAATCAAAATTTTCCGATTTCAAGACTTTTTCTCGGATTAATTAAATAAATATATTTATTTAATTATCCAATTATCAAGTTATGAAAAATTACACAAGAAATCATATTTCTAGGTAATTACCGAATTACCCCAAAACTTTGCATTTTGTTTATTTTAGTCCTAAATTGTTCAAAACAATTTTGGATGATTCTAAATCATTATTAATATGAATTTAACATGTCCTACACATTGAAATTAAAATTGCAACAAAAATTCCCAAAAATACATGCCAAGGCCGAGAGCCTCCTTGGTGGCCAAATTGTGCATTTTGTTCCTTTTGTGTTCAAAACACATTAAGATGAAATCCAATTGACCCAATATTTTATATGCATCATATACACATCCAAATACATAATATAAATGAAAACCCCAAATTTGGAAGTGGTCTCAAACCCTAATTTTTCAATTTCATCAAATTGAACAAATTAGACCAAATTAGTAAAACCCAAAACTTCAATCATGTTTCTTCCACAACAATCAAGCCTCACCACAATGAAACAACTATAGAACAAATCTAGGTTATTTAAGAGTGGGTCAATAACTCTAGAATGGCAACAAGTTTCTTAAACTATCAAAAGAATGATAGTTAACACCTTATAAGCATTCTATGATCTTATACATGCAATAACCCTATCCACAAACTTCCATCCAACAAAAACACAAAGAATAAAGAGTAGAAAAACATGAGAACATCACAAGATGAAGCCCACAACAAGAGGAACATGTTTCTTTCTAATGAAAAGTTGGAAATACTTACTTAAATCCAAGCTTTTTCTTTGTTTTTCTTTTCTTTATCTCAAGCTTCTTTGTCTTTCTTTTAATGGAGTTTTGGTAAAGGTTTTGACTTAATAAAACCCTAAAATAAAATAAAAAAACAATTTATACTCCCTTTCGAAGCCTTGGCCGAAAATTGAGTATAAGAAAATATCAAGATATTTTATTTTTGTTTCATTTAATTTTGCAACTTGTCAACTTGTTTTAATGATCATTACACTTTAATGATATATTCAACCAAGTCAAAAATTACAACTTAGTCATTTAATGAAATATCATAACCTTATATATTTATATTTTCAATTAATTTAATTATTTAACAATCAAATAATTAAATAATTATTTAAATACAAATATATTAAATATATGTATTATATTTACATTAAATATTAAATACATATATATTTATGATAAAAGTCAAATATCTCAATTTGACATTAATTAATGTGTATTTGTTAAAATCTATCATTAAATGCAAATACACAAAATTAAGAAATGATTATCGGGTCCCTACACATGTACTTTGCATTCAGGCATATCCGTCACGAAATCCAATTTCGTGTCCATAATTTATCCACCCGTAATTATAACGATCACGGATAAACTCGTTGAATCATACAGGTTGAGGTCATGGTGATGAGTGGTATTTATATCACTATTTCCCACTCATTTAACTTAATATTTTGTATAGTTTCTTGAGTTTTGTGAATATTTTGATGTGTTTTATTGTTATTTTGCAGATAAATAAAGTTTGGACATTCTGGAGGCAATTTGGGGCAAAACCGGACAAAAATGAGTCAACAGGGATATTTTCGTCTCTTGCGCGTCGCGACGCTGGAACACTGCGCGCCGCGACGCCCAGCGTGAGCCGGTTCTGCTAAAATGCGCCATGGTCAACAGGTCAACAATTGAAAAGTTTGACTTTGCTAAAATGCGCCGTGCCACGTGTCACCATCACAACGAATCCGCTAACGTGCGCCGTGACACGTGTCAACATCATATGCTGCCGACACTCTGACATGACACGTGTCGCCTCGTCATCAGCCATGTCATCGGTCAACAAGTCAACCTTGCCACGTGTCATGCCACGTCATCAGCCACGTCAGCAAGTCAACCAAGTCAACATGCCACGTCAGCCTCAGCCAATCAGAGCATGACGCGTGTCGCCACGTGTCGCAATTCCATTGTGCCGACAGTTGAACAGTCAGCCGCCACGCCACGTCAGCGCCACGTCATCGCCACGTCATCAATGACGTCATCACAATCATTGAGTCTTAGCCGCCTTGACACGTGTCGCGTGAATAGTTAGCCGCCATGCTACGTGTCGTCTCCTCAGCGTGCCACGTCGACAAATTACGCGTCGCGACGCGCAGGTCCTTGGCGTCGCGACGCTGGAACAGTAACAAACAGTAAAATTATTTTGCTATAAATTCAGCGCGAATTTCAGAATTTGAATGTGCCTTTCTCTCTCTCATCTCTTTGATGAAGAGAGAGTTTCTCTCTCTAAAAAAATATTTTATTTTTATTTTATATTTTTTAGTTTGTAATTTATTTTAATTACTTTTTGTAATAATAGTAATTTAATTTTTACTTTTTACTTTTTACAGTTTTTACTATTCACCATGTTGAAGTAACTTTTTCAGCTAGGGTGAAAGGTAATTATTTTACTATTGCTATTTAGATTAATCTCCCTTAAAAATAATATATTCACTATTTAAAATATTGACTTAATAAGGAATACCGCTATATTGGTCGGTTGGTAATTTAATTTTAATCTGGTTTAAACCTGACTAATCCAGGATACCGCCAGACTGGTCGGTTGGTAAATTTACTTTTGGTTCCGCCTTAATGGCTGGTTGGACTTAATTTGACTTAATAAGGATACCGCCAGACTGGTCGGTTGGTAAATTAACACAAGTTTATATATTATTTTATGGGAGATATCTAAATTAGTAGTAGTAAAAGTAATTCCTTTTACCTTAGCATTTTATTTTATTTTTATTTTTCAGTATTTTTATTTTATGTATTTATTTTTTATAGTCCTAGTTATGTTTTAATTAATTAGGGGTTGTGATGACTTTTAATATCACCGGTTTATAAGGGATTATTTTATAGTTGGGTAATTTACAGGTTTATTTATTAAGTCTTAAGCTTAATGCTTCTTGTTGTCTGATCACCAATAAGATTGATATGGTAAATCTAAAATGAACTAGACATAGGGATTTTAGGTTTCAGCCTTAGATTTAATAGCCCACGATCTTCCTTGAGGATAGATAACCCTTTAATAGATTTCCTTACAGGATAGGAATATACCTGTCGGGCGGGGGTAGCCATAATTGGAACTTAGACTTAATGAATCCAGGTAATGTGGTTGACATAGGAATATGGTTCAATTGGGTTATACTGGGTATTTGTAGTTGACCATCGGAAGAGGCTTTTACATAATTTAGTGTTCCAGGTTAGTAAACTGATTTATTACACAAACATAAAATAATCACTTCATCTTTTAAATGATATTAAAAGAAATCACAACCTTAGAACTTTGTGTCTATTATTTTCCTTAGTATTTTCTTTTGTCTTTTTATTATTTATTTAAAACCACTTTCAACCAAATCAATCAAGCAATCAATTCTATTCTCCCTTTAATTAGATATTTGTAAATAAATAGATTCAACAATTAATAACAACAGTAGGAATTAAGTCCTCGTGGGATCGATATTATTATACTACTTGAACGATACGTGCGCTTGCGTTATACGTGTGTGTTTACGCCGGTCAAGTTTTTGGCGCCGTTGCCGGGGACTTATATTTCTTGAGTTGTTAATTTTGAAGCTATCTAATTTACTTGTATCTAATTTTCTTTATTTTTATCTGTAATTTTTATTTCTTTCTTTTGATTTCAGGTGACTTAAAAATGGAACATTACTGGGAGATTGAAAGATTACGTGCTTTACAAGAAGATACACCCAACATCTGGGAGCAACAGTCCGGTTTTCTGAGGCCTGTTGTCGAGCCCAATGATTATCACTGGATGCCAGAACCAAGCAACACTACATTTGTTCAACAGAACTCAATGTGGAGATGTGACATATGTAATGGTGACCACCCAAGCGATTATTGCGAAAACAACTACCAATCAGGGTGGCAGAACTATCAAGATCCTTCATGGTACGAAGAGCCATCACATTACACAGAACCACATTTTTCATCTTATCCACCATCTTCCTTCGATCCTTATCAAAAACCAGAACCATCCGAGGAAGATCAGTGGATTCACATGTTCAAAGAACAAACAGCTCAATTTGATGCACAAGTTCAGAGTCAAACAGAATCCATACAGAGAATGACAGATCAGATCAGACAATTAACAGACAACCAGAACTATATACCTCAAGAACCATTCTCAGATGACACTGATGAAGCCTTCAAGTACCAATCATTTCACAATGACATTTCAACAGAGGAGGAGGCTGAGCAGTATCAACAATCAGAGGTATCAGTTCAGGAACTTGAACCGGCAAAGTCTCGATTTGATTTTTATTTTTCAGATTCTGACGATGATGAAGCTGATCCATTATACCAACTGCATCAAAAATTGAGGATGGAATTCTGTATCCTCAAAACGAAGATCTTGGAGATTCCATTTCACAAATGTTTGAAGAAGATCAACTTGAGCCAATCAATTCACCCGAATCAGAGGATGAAGACCTAATGTTTGACTCATCTTTTCATCCTCAGATGGAGCAAGAAGCAGAGCAAATAGAGGAGCAAAATCTGACCTTAATAAAAATCCAGAGCATTCAGGAAAAACATCGCTGTGTTGGGGAGTACAAATCAAAGATATCACCCAGAAGTTTGACAGAATGGAATTTCCATTCCAAGTCAAACACCATACGAGACCTCCTGATTTTCTTTCTTTCTTTTCAGGTACTACTGGAGCAACAAGGAATAAAAAGGTGGCACGAGCACTGAATAAGACAAAATTATTTTTGCCACTTTAACCGTTGGAAGAGACCCTTCAAAAGCAACGCTCACGGGATTGTCTTTAATCGGACATCCAAAACGACACTCAAACCTCCTTGACATATGGATTTCAGTCACGTCTGGCTGAAGACGAAAAATTCAGCGCTAGCAGGGAGGCAACCCATGCAATTTGTTGTAATTTATTTTTCAATATTTTGTGTGAACTTTTTAATTTATTTGTGTGTGAGTTTTGCAGGAAAAATTAAAATGGAATTTATCAGGACAAAGCAAGCCAGTACAAGCGGGATTTTCAAAATAAAAATTTGACAAAATCACGAAGATACAAAGTCAATCCAGAAAAGACGGCCGAGTAAGAAGTCTTATGGATTTATCTGTCGCAAGACATGGTTTTGCCAAAAAAAAAAAAAAAAAAAAAAAAAAAAAAAAAAAAAAAATCCCGAGTCAGAACCCTAACCTAAAAGACCTAGTGTCGCGACGCTAGGCAAGTTTTGGCGTCGCGACGCTGACTCAAAAGACAGAACATAAACAGAGGCGCCGCAGATCTCATTTTCACTCCTTCTTCTCCCCTCACACACCACGAAACCAGAAACCTTCACCAAGCCTTCTCCAGCCAACACAACCAAGAGCAACCACCCACCCAGCCCGGACAAAACACCACTAGTCGCAAACCTCACCCTCACCGAGCCACCAAAACCCAAGATCCACCACCGAGACACACAAACCAGAACCAAGAAAAGCCGTGACCATCACTGCCGTCCAACAACCAACGACCAGAAATCCAAGCCAAAACCAACAGAGCCGAGAGAACCCACCACTGCCAAAATCAAAAATTACGGTAATGATTTGATAAAAAAATGATTTGGTAATTGGGTAAATTGGAAAATTGAATTGTGAATTGGTTGTGAATTTTGAATTACGAAGTGTTGGATGGTTGAAATTGATTCGTAGTAATTGGGGGCGAAGAAATTGAGTTTGATATTTGGAGTTTGTTTGTGGCATTTGGTAGATTTAGGTTGTATTGGATAATCAAAATTCAGGGGAGATTCTGTCGAATTTTTCTGAAAAATACCAAAGTTGGGATTTGATTGGTGATAATTTTTTTAGGGTGAATTTTGGGGAAAGTTTGAGTTTTTAAAGGTGAATCTGCCAAAATTTTTAATGAAAAATGGTCAAATAGCAATCGTGGTAAGAATCGTAATTTGGATATAAATCTTAATCGGTAATTTTTTCCTGTAAAATTTCAGCTGATCAGGTATTACCTTCTAACTCTTCTTCTACTGTTTAAGACATTGGGGACAATGTCTCATTTAGGTTTGGGGGAGGGATTTAGTTGATTAGTACCTTGTTTTTTCAGTAGTATATTATTTTTATTTTTATTTCAAAATTTTTCGAAAAATACAAAAAAATTGAAAATTTTCAAAAATTACAAAAATATTTTGCATTTTTATGTTTTTGTTTTGACTAAAAAGGTGAAATTGGTAAAAGATAGCTGAGTAAGGAGTTTTCACTCCTGATACGTATCTCAAACCATTTATTTCGAAATAAGTTAATTTTTGTTTATTTCATTTTGAATTATTTAATTTGTGAATTCTCCTTAACACTGACTAAAATGAATCTTCTTATGTTCAGTTGACAGGTATTATGAACTTACATGGAAACATACGGACATGAGCTAAAATTGAAAAGTTTGTAATATTCCGTGCTATAGTTTAATTGGAGGAAGCATTTCTAAATAGTGATGGAGTAAAAAAAAAAAAAAAAAAAAAAAAAAAAAAAAAAAGTCAGAGATCCGAGTTATTAAGTCTGTAAAGGTATTTTAATACCTAGTGCCCTAAAACCAACTGGTTTGGGAGTCATTGGCCCAAAGCTCGTTACATGGATCGAAGATGCTGCAAAAATACATATTTATCTGAAGTCTGAGTAATTAAGTTCGTAGGGGTGTCTTAACACCTGGTGCCCTAAAGCCAACTGGTTTGGGAGCCACCGACCCAAAGCTCGCTACATAGACGGAAGGTATTGTATATAAATAAAAAATAGAGAAAAAATCAAAGAAAAAAAAACAGAAAAATCAGAAAAATTATTCCATTGCTACAAAAAAAGGTGTGAAATCTGATAGAACTTTAGGACAAAAATATTACTCTCTTATCAACTGCACTTATGACTGTTGTGGGCAAAAATGAAATGATTAATATTTTGTTAGCTGAGTATATGAAGAATGGTAAAAATAAACGGAGAATTTACTTATTTGGTAATTTAGAAAGAAACAAAACAACTAGTAACTTGGAGTAGAATTTTCACCTGATTAGTCACTAACTTTCTTTATTCTCTTTTCGCGCTTGTCTTTTTGCTTTTGTGTGCATTAGTTTTAATACCTTTTTACTTTTGTAAAATGTTTGTGGGTATCATTGCTGTAAGCCCTCACGAGACTACACTCGTCCACTAGGGACACCTAGGGGTTTAAAGGCTTGTTGCATATGCTAAATGCAACCGTGATCCCTACGAAAGTGGCTTAGTTAAATTTTATTATGTTATTTTATATTTTGCTCGAGGACTAGCAAAATGTTAGGTTTGGGGGTGTGATGAGTGGTATTTATCACTATTTCCCACTCATTTAACTTAATATTTTGTATAGTTTCTTGAGTTTTGTGAATATTTTGATGTGTTTTATTGTTATTTTGCAGATAAATAAAGTTTGGACATTCTGGAGGCAATTTGGGGCAAAACCGGACAAAAATGAGTCAACAGGGATATTTTCGTCTCTTGCGCGTCGCGACGCTGGAACACTGCGCGCCGCGACGCCCAGCGTGAGCCGGTTCTGCTAAAATGCGCCATGGTCAACAGGTCAACAATTTGAAAAGTTTGACTTTGCTAAAATGCGCCGTGCCACGTGTCACCATCACAACGAATCCGCTAACGTGCGCCGTGACACGTGTCAACATCATATGCTGCCGACACTCTGACATGACACGTGTCGCCTCGTCATCAGCCATGTCATCGGTCAACAAGTCAACCTTGCCACGTGTCATGCCACGTCATCAGCCACGTCAGCAAGTCAACCAAGTCAACATGCCACGTCAGCCTCAGCCAATCAGAGCATGACGCGTGTCGCCACGTGTCGCAATTCCATTGTGCCGACAGTTGAACAGTCAGCCGCCACGCCACGTCAGCGCCACGTCATCGCCACGTCATCAATGACGTCATCACAATCATTGAGTCTTAGCCGCCTTGACACGTGTCGCGTGAATAGTTAGCCGCCATGCTACGTGTCGTCTCCTCAGCGGTGCCACGTCGACAAATTACGCGTCGCGACGCGCAGGTCCTTGGCGTCGCGACGCTGGAACAGTAACAAACAGTAAAATTATTTTGCTATAAATTCAGCGCGAATTTCAGAATTTGAATGTGCCTTTCTCTCTCTCATCTCTTTGATGAAGAGAGAGTTTCTCTCTCTAAAAAAATATTTATTTTATTTTATATTTTTTAGTTTGTAATTTATTTTAATTACTTTTTGTAATAATAGTAATTTAATTTTTACTTTTTACTTTTTACAGTTTTTACTATTCACCATGTTGAAGTAACTTTTTCAGCTAGGGTGAAAGGTAATTATTTTACTATTGCTATTTAGATTAATCTCCCTTAAAAATAATATTCACTATTTAAAATATTGACTTAATAAGGAATACCGCTATATTGGTCGGTTGGTAATTTAATTTTAATCTGGTTTAAACCTGACTAATCCAGGATACCGCCAGACTGGTCGGTTGGTAAATTTACTTTTGGTTCCGCCTTAATGGCTGGTTGGACTTAATTTGACTTAATAAGGATACCGCCAGACTGGTCGGTTGGTAAATTTAACACAAGTTTATATATTATTTTATGGGAGATATCTAAATTAGTAGTAGTAAAAGTAATTCCTTTTACCTTAGCATTTTATTTTATTTTATTTTTCAGTATTTTTATTTTATGTATTTATTTTTTATAGTCCTAGTTATGTTTTAATTAATTAGGGGTTGTGATGACTTTTAATATCACCGGTTTAAAGGGATTATTTTATAGTTGGGTAATTTACAGGTTTATTTATTAAGTCTTAAGCTTAATGCTTCTTGTTGTCTGATCACCAATAAGATTGATATGGTAAATCTAAAATGAACTAGACATAGGGATTTTAGGTTTCAGCCTTAGATTTAATAGCCCACGATCTTCCTTGAGGATAGATAACCCTTTAATAGATTTCCTTACAGGATAGGAATATACCTGTCGGGCGGGGGTAGCCATAATTGGAACTTAGACTTAATGAATCCAGGTAATGTGGTTGACATAGGAATATGGTTCAATTGGGTTATACTGGGTATTTGTAGTTGACCATCGGAAGAGGCTTTTACATAATTTAGTGTTCCAAGGTTAGTAAACTGATTTATTACACAAACATAAAATAATCACTTCATCTTTTAATGATATTAAAAGAAATCACAACCTTAGAACTTTGTGTCTATTTTTCCTTAGTATTTTCTTTTGTCTTTTTATTATTTATTTAAAACCACTTTCAACCAAATCAATCAAGCAATCAATTCTATTCTCCCTTTAATTAGATATTTGTAAATAAATAGATTCAACAATTAATAACAACAGTAGGAATTAAGTCCTCGTGGGATCGATATTATTATACTACTTGAACGATACGTGCGCTTGCGTTATACGTGTGTGTTTACGCCGGTCACATGGAAAATATATAATTCCTCCTCCGTCACAGGTATCCGGATATATCCCAGAGATATAGATGTAAACGTCAAATCTCTAAAGGGATTATCCCGTCGACGTCTCTATTAGCAATCTCATAAAGAACATTTAGAACTAACTTCTAAAATGTACCACAGGCCCATGGTTTTTATCTGATTACTAATCATATGGACTACCTATGCTCTGATACACAGAATTGACGGATCATATCTCGATACACACAGGACACCCTGATGATCTGTCCACACCCAACGAACAGACGGAGGCCTGATCTAAATAGATCGGTGACGTGACTGCCATCTAAGTGTGGAAGATGTCTCATGCGCCCACAGTGGTATCTCAAGTCGAATAATCACAAGTGCTACTCAACCCGATAAGATTCGTATTGACGTTGGTGTACCATCTATTAAGAATCTTCGGTGAGTCGTTCAGTGTTTATCCGCTATAAACACCTACACGTCTATACTAGTCTCCAAGACTTATGGTTCATTGAGAAACCATTGGAATCATATATTCCAGTATACAACGTGTACCGGTCTCATCGTGTTTACTTTACTGACCAAGTAGTGTAAACCTTGACCAGGAACTGTCTGAGAATGACAACGTCATGATATAACTCAATGTCAGTTGCGACGCTTTTGCAACATCATCATGACTAATCATTCTAAGGTCATTACGTCTTTACCATATTAAAGATACATTATATTATAGAAACTGCATATATTACTCATAATAATAACGTTTTACAGTAGTATTCATAAAGAAATACAACCGGGAATTGGCACTCTGAGCACCAACCCCAACAATCAGGGTCCCTCCGTTCAGCGCAGTGGCCTCCCCGAATGAGAGGAAATGAGAAACATCACACGGGACGGGCCACAAGGAGTCTGAACAGAGGACCCCGGCTGGGCTCCCATATTTGTTAAGAAATAGTTTTGGAAGGCCGGTCGGGGGATTTTTTTCGACACGGTCTGGAAGCAAGCTCGGACTAGAAGACGTGATCAGACTACAAGGAAAGAACCAGAAATGAGTGTAAAAGCCTCTCTTAAAATGACCCGCAACGAGTTGTAAGAAGGGCAGCAGGTCCCTTGAATATGAATAAAACTTTCTCTTTTGAATTAAGGAACTTGTCCATTTTTTACTTGTTTATTAATTGAATAAGAAAGCTATGTTTAATATTCTTGGAATGTGCTCGATGCGAAAGGGTGATCGGTAGTTAGGAAGGGCGCCAAGCCCGTGGCACGCCAATCCCGGGTGTCATTATCAAACCCTCGGGTGGAAGTGTCCCGACCTGGCTCCTTTCACCTTTGAGGATCCAGAACGCATCAAGGGATGAGGTACATGTGGGAAAAGTGTGAACCCCTCATGGCACGCCAATCCCGGGTGTCATTATCAAACCCCCTAGGCCGGAGCGTTACTACCCCATGACTCATATTTTTGAGGAGTGGCTCGGGTAAACTGGACCCATAGAGGTTTTTTCCCCTGCGAGTTGGCTGGTGAATCCCGTTGAGAACCACCAGACCACGTGGCGTGGGGACGGGCGAATGGCCTCCATGACCATTATAGTCTCGAGTAAACCGGACCCATGGAGGTTTCTTCCCCTGCGAGTTGGCTGGTGAGTCCCTTTGAGAAACACCTTGGATGGCACACACGTGGAGTCTTCTTCCCCCGTGTGGTATCTGCCTAACCGCCTCAGATCAGGAGAAGCATAGCATGGGGAGATTTCTGCCCCATAGCGCTTGCAGACTCCAGAGCCACCCAGCATCAGGAGGTTTCTACCATCAGGGTCTCGGCCACTCACCGATCCGTAGCCTGGCTAGCCGGGACGCTGAATTGTAAGGTTCTGAATTATGTTTTGGGAGGCACCAGGCAGGACGCTGCCTTGGGGCTCCCGAATTGTTATCTTTTTGGGTCTTTGTGGAGTATGTGCTAAGTCACCTCCATTGTGCTAACCTTATCTTATTCCAATTTTTGTTTTTCACTGATGGCCGGTAAGGAGACACCCACTCCGGGATCCGCAGAGCCTCAGAGGTTGAAATTTTTCCCTCATGATTAAGTCTCATATGTTTCACCAGCTCTGGGCTGGATTCGTTCCGCCGATGCTATCTGTTTCACCAGCTCAGGGCTGGATTCGTTCCGCTGATGCTATCTGCTCCACCAGCTCGGGGCTGGATTTGTTCTACCGATGCTATCTGTTTCACCAGCTCGGGGCTGGATTCGTTCCTCTGATGCTATTTGTTTCACCAGCTCGGGGCTGGATTTGTTCCGCCGAGGCTATTATGTTCTATCAGCTCGAGGCTGGATTCTTTCCGTCGAGGCTATTACGTTCGACCTGCTCGGGTCTGGATTCGTTCCGCCGAGGCTATTCTGTTTCATCATCTCGGGGCTGGATTCGTTCCGCCGAGGCTATTATATTTTATCAGCTCGGGGCTGGATTCGTTCCGCCGAGGCTATTATGTTATACCTGCTCGGGGCTGGATTCGTTCCGCCGAGGCTATTATATTCTATCAGCTCGGGGCTGGATTCATTCTGCCGAGGCTATTACGTTCTACCTGCTCAGGGCTGGATTCGTTCCGCCGAGGCTATTCTGTTTCATCAACTCGGGCCTGGATTCGTTCCGCCGAGGCTATTATGTTCTATCAGCTCGGGGTCGGGTTATGTCCCACCGAATGGGTCATCGTCATTATGGGGTCGGAGCGTCTCCCCCTGACCGACGTAATCACACGCGTATAACGCAAGCGCACGTATCTTTCAAGTAGTATAAAAATATCGATCCCACGAGGACTTAATTTCTACTATTGTTATTAATTGTTGATACTATTTATTTACAGGTATCTAATTATAGGAAGAATAGAATGATTGCTTGATTGATTGGTTGTATGTGGATTTACTAAATAAATAAATAAATAAAAATACAAAAGAAAATACTAAGGAAAATAACAAAATACACAAAATACCTGGGGTTGTGACTTCACACAATATTATTCAAAAGATGAATTGATTCTCTTATATATGTGTAATAAATTAATTTGCTAACCTGGAACACAAAGTTATGCAAAAGCCTCTGTCAATGGTCAGATGCAAATATCCAGTGTAACTCAATTAATCATATTCATATGTTAACCAAGTTATTTGAATTCATTAAGTTCAAGTTCCAATTATGGCTACCCACGCCCGACTGGTATATGTCTATCATGTAAGAAAATCTATTAAAGGGTTATATATCCTCAAGGAAGATCGTGAGCTATTGAATCTAAGGCTGAAACCTAAAATCCTTTTTCCAAGTTCATTTTAAGTTACCATATAAATCTTATTGGTGATCAGGCAACAAGAAACATTAAGCTTAAGATTCAATAAACAAACCTAACAATTACCCATTATATAATTAAATCAATTATTAAGCTTATTAATATTGTGTTTCATCACTTCCCTAGAATAAAAAGAAAATATTGGGGTTAGGGGATCCACTTTTAAAAATCTCAAATTATTATAATATGGAAATTGTAAGTGTTACCCATTTAAGCTGAACCAGCCATAAATGCGGTGTTATTATTTATCCATAAACCAGCCATATAGGCGGTAATCATCTGTCACCTAAAGACCGACCTATAAACGGTGTCACATTATGTTACATAATTAAAACCAGCCATTAAGGCGGTATCAACTTTTAATCTATATTATTACAATTTCCATATTATAATTAAAGTGAGATTAATCTACATTTACTATTTCTAATTTAGAAATCTCTCTTATTATAATATATAAATCTGCGTGATAATTACCAACCATCCATATAGGCGGTATCCTGATTAAGTCAAATTAAGACTTAATTACCAACCGACCAACCAGGCGGTATTCATGCTTAGTCAGGTTAAAACAAATTTATAATTAATTATCAACCGACCAATATGGCGGTATCCTCGTTAAGTCAGGTTTTATATAGTTTATATATTATAATTAAGGGAGATTAATCTAAATTATAATAGTAAAAAGCTTCACCCTTCCCCAACAATAATTTAACTACTGAACATAAAAGAAAAGAAAAGTAAATAAAAAAAAATTAACTACTGAAAGTAAAAGTGCATAATTAAAAGTATTAAAAGTAAAAATGCTTAATTTAAATTACAAAAACTTAAACAATCAAGATGCAATCCTTAAAGTCCCTAAAGAAACCTAAGGAAATCATGATTTGAATTATGAAATCGAGCTGAATTTATAGGCGTCAGTGGGCTTCACGCGTCGCGACGCGCGGTTGATTTCTGCCACGTTGCACGTGGGATTCGGAGATGGTGACACGTGTCCTGGCGGCTGTCGGCAGCTGAATGATTGTGCTGACGTGGCGATGTCGATTGTCGACAGCATGGGATGACAACACGTGTCCAGCGCACGTTAGCATCACTCGCTGTGATGTTGACACGTGGCAAGCACATGTTAGCGATGATGATGATTGTCGGCAGCATGTGATAGTGACACATGTCTGGCATATTTTAGCAGATTTGATGTGATGTTGACACGTTTCCTATGCATTTTAGCAAGCGGCGCATTTTAGCAAGCTTCGGCGCACGTTAGCGGTCGCGACGCAGAAGGCTTGCGCGAAATTATAGTTTGCCCTTTTGTCCGTTTTTCACTGTTTTGGCCTCAAATTACTTCCAGAGAGTCCTAAAACTTTATTTATCTACAAAATAACACAAAACACATCAAAATATTCACAAATCTCAAGAAACTAAACAAAATATTAGGTCAAATGAGTGGGAAATAGTGATACATTTACCACTCATCACCCCCATTAATAGGTGTCAAGATTAATCGGTGATGGAATGCACTAGGATGCCTATATGGCAAGGGGCAACCTTATTGGCAGCCGATGTAGTTTTTTACATTGTTCCTGGAGCCGACCACCAGCTGGTTGATATCACACTTCCGATTTTATAGTTCCTGGTACCAACTCGTATGCTCATTGGAACCGAGAACTAGGGGACAGATGTTGATGGTGATTTTGGTGACGAAGTATTTGAATAGTTCGGCAAGGGCAGAAAGGGAATTTCCTTTTTTTGGAGGATCAGATGTTCAGAGGTATTGGACAGTCCTCGGCCAGAGATAATCCGGACCCAATTCCCTGGATCTGGCCGACCATAGGACACAGTATGATGCGAATCTCGGAGACCGACAAAATCATAGCCAAGACCGACCACGTCAGACTGGTAGCTCGGTTCAGCTCTAATTCAACTCATGTGACGAAATGGATGGCTCGGATATTCCGGGTTAGGTCGGTAGTATCTTTTATTGTTCGGAAGACCATCTGGCTGACCTCTTGAAGACCGACGTGTGACTGGGGTAGTTTGTAATTTTTCCTCTAACATACACCACTGTTTGGGAGCTCTTTACAGGCTGGCATCATTATTATGGCGTGTGGCAGTGTATAAAACAGGTTGATGTGACAAGCCGTCAGGTGGCAGGTTTGCTTTCGGCGAAGACAGTCTCGGGGTAGAGAGTCCGTCAATCAGCCGGAGATTCTCATGGGTGACGTCATGGAAGCATGGGAATATTGTTGTAATTCTCCTAGTATATACAGAGAAGTTAGTTTCATTTGTAGGGGATAGCCAAATTTGTAAACAAAAAAGTACTACTTGTAAAACATAGAAGAACAATCGGCTCGGATTTCTTTAGACCACATTTGAAAACTAGTCGGCCGAGCTCGGTTTAGCAATAAAAACAACACCCCACTTTGTGCACTTGGACGTAAGTTGGACTCGTTCCACTGAACCACGTTAAACTCTCTTTGTCGATTTTGTGTTCTTTTTGTCTTTCGCTATATTTGCTTTTGGTCTCTCATAACCAAACAAATTGAAGGAGGATTATCTCGGGAGGATTGTTCCGAAACTGCCTGTGGGACGAAAATCACCCGTCAATAATATATATATATAAAACTAATAATTTTTTAAATAAATTTGGGCTTAGTTTCAAAACAGACGCACTCTTAACCCAAACCCATATTGGATCTACGCAGTTAGAGCTCCAATGCAACTCAAATTGACCCAGATTCAATCCTTTTGTTAAAAAAATATTTTTACGTGTTTCTACTTTCTGCTTTAAACAAAAAAGTTTATTTTACAAAAGATAAAAACTATTTTTTTTTTTTGAAAAGATAAAAACTACTTTGTCAGAATTTAATATCCCAATTGATGCTCACATATTTCAAGGTTTTTTTTTTTTTTTTAATAACACTCTTAATCCCTCTCACCTTCATGTACAAACACGATTTAAATAATTTTTCTCTCAATGTTAGTGCAAAAATAAAAAATAATAATCTAATGACTTATTGTTTCTACATGACCAAACTAATCGGGCTATGCCAAAATATATGTGGTTTCCACTTTCTATTTAACGGAAATAAACAAATAGATATTTAGTTAAATAAAATAAAATAAAAAACCCCCTAACCTTTAAAAATAAGTTGCTTGTTAAACGCAAGCATCCCCCCCTCTTGATGGTCGATGGCTATATTGTCTTTTTTGAAAGCTCATAAGAGACGATTTGGCTTTGAACTTGAATCTACCCCCCCTTGATGGTCGATGGCTATATTGTCTTTTTTGAAAGCTCATGAGAGACGATTTGGCTTTGAACTTGAATCTAATAAGTTTATATTTTTTAAGATTTTTATAATTTTCTGTCATGTACACAGTATGTGCTTAATTTTAGTAATGTACTATTAGTCACGTGTTGCCAAATGAATATTCCTCAACATGCTTTTTTAATGGAACTGTCACAGGCAGACAAATGTCCAACAAAGTGATGACACATGTCAGCACTACTGCAATAAGGCATAACAAAGTCGGTTTTTAAACGATGTCTATTAGTTTAGACATCGGTTTCAAAATTGTTTTCTATTCAAGTGTTGTTAAAGCTTTCTTCTTTTTAGATCATTTAATAACTGATGTTATAAATATTTTGAAAGACATTGATTATTCGTAAAAGTGATGTCTTTCGAATTGTCATAGAAATCGGTATTTTTATTAATTTCCGATGTCTTTATATTTATGAAATGAAATCGGTGTGATTAAAACGACTTCATATCTATTTGAATAGCTTATACAAAATGATGTCTTTAAGTAAAAAAAAAAAAAAAAATCAGTTTTTATTATATCTTAACCGTTTTTAAAGTTTTGTCAACTGATGTCTTAAAATTCATATGCTTTTTTTTATTGCAAATTTAAATGATTCATCATAAGAATCATTAGAACACAATATGATAAAACATAAAATTTATTCAATAAAAATATCTATGAATTTGAATTTGTCCATACAGTTTTTTTTTCATCCTCATTGAAACCCTAATCCTTAAAAAATCACTTGAACAAAGTAGTCTAGTTTTAAAAAATAAATTAAAAAAAATCAGCAAATTTAAATTTCATATCTCCGATGCAACAAATTCTTCCCGTTCTCCCATCAATTTCTTCTTGAGTGTATGTATTCATTCATTGAAACTGCAATAATAACGCATAAAAAAATATTAATTAATCATCAATTTTTCACAGATGATTTTTCAAGTTCCACTGACATTCACTTATATAATGGATTCACTCTTTGTAGCTCCACATGGCACAAGTTCAATCACCAATATATTTAATAGTAAAATTAGTATTAAACTATTATCTTTTACCTAACAGATATATGTGGATCTACAATGATGTCTTTCATATACTTTAATACATAATATCCACATTCCTTGTTTGTAGATTGTTTTGGACACTATAACAAATTCAACATATTAATAATTTTATGAAAAATCTAAATTGATTAGTTTAGTTAAAATATGTATACCATAACACTCTTTGAAGCTATAGATTTATGTAACATTCTTTACTTCTGAGTTGAAAATATTTTTAATGCCCTGCAAGAAATATGTCAATGAACTATAACACAAATATGTCCCTTATTTAAAAATAAAAAATAAAAAATAAAAAATAAATTACAAGACTTACTTATTGACAATATCCTTAATATCACGACGAACTTTTTCTCGAATTGGATCCAAGAAATATGCAATGTTATTATCAGGATCTAAAATGACTAACATCCAATGGAACCTATCAATTAATATTAAGTAATAAATGATTTTGTTCATTGCAATTTAGCACATCAATATTAAAGTTAAGCAATGATAAAATTAACACTTACGATTGATTAAAAGGAGCAAAAAAAAAATCTGGTTTGGTTTTGCATCCTCAAGCCTGTCGGCAATTACACGTGCTCTTTCATCTGAAGTTCCTGCAAATTGAGCGATAAGTTTGGGATCCATAAACGCAAACTTGTCTGTTAAGTTGCTCTCCCTCATGAGATTGTACAAAGGCCTAAAAAAGTAACAAAATTAATTCTTATTTGTTCCTCTAAAAAGTATGTATATTTCAGTAACATAAAAATAGAATTAAACATCACCTTAGGTACATTGTTACACATGTAATACTTATTTCGACCATAACATTGAACTGAACTAAATCATATTTTTCAATATTAACTGTAAACTCATGTCCAAGTATGTCTTTCTCCAAATGTACTTGAATACAATCACTTCATGTCATACATTTCTTGCCATAACTAATAATAAACTTCAAAGACACATGTGTTTTCCTTGACCATAGAAGTCTCGTTATATGTGAGTTATGTCAAATGTGAAGTTGAATCCACGTTGGAGTCTAAGTTGGGCCATCTTTAAGTAATATAGCGTGTTATAAAATAACGATTCATATGTCGACAAATAAAATCCACCAATAATATAAACTAGTCAGTATTTACGTATTATAATATTAATAAAATCAATATTTATATGCTAAGAATATTACGAAGATAGTCAATATTTATATACTATAATATGAAGATAGTCAATATTTATGTACTATAATATGAAGATAGTCAATATTTATTGAAATTTTTCTAGTTATTTTTTCTGGGTATTGGTTTACGCTGATAGATCACAATATATGGAAATTCAGGTAAGATAGGCATTTGAACAGAAATGGATCAATCGAATGGATATCGTTTGAACGAGTTTTCGAGTAATTCAAATGATTCATCCAGAGAATTCTAGAATTATTTTCATTCGAACGGAGCTCGTTTGAATGGATGATATGGCGTTCGAACAATCAATCTAGAGCCTTTTAAGTCTACGATTCAATAAATTCGTTCAAATGAAATTGTTGTTTTCAAAAATTCATTATACAGTGCACATATATGCTTTTGGTGAAAAAATTCATTATAAATTATTAAAATGTACTTTATCATTGATAACTATTGGTTTCCTATAAACACTGTAGTAACAAAATCAAATCAACTCGGTAATGACAGACTTCTCTTTCAACCACCTTGACTTCTGAAAACACACAACGCTTAGATCTGTGGCCACTGACCACAGCTATTGTTGTGGTCAACGGCAGCCCTCCCTCCCCTCCCCCTCCTCTCTAGCTCGTTTTTCTACTCTTTACATATATTTTTTTCTTTCTTCTATTTTCTTTCATTCTCTCCCGGTTTCTTTTTTATTTTTTCTCCTTCAAATTTCCTTTTTCCTTTCCTTCTTTCAGATTTCTTTCTTCTTTTTTTTTTTTTTTTTTGATTTTCAATTTTCTTTTTGGTATCCAGATCATCATGGATATGTGACTCTACCCATGTATGGTGGTAGTTTTCCAACTTTGTGTTAGGCTTTTATTTCTATTTTGCATGAATAAAATTATATTTTCATCCGCCGATAGAAGATCTGTGCGAGGAAGATGATAAATCTAACTTTGGAAGTGAAGACTGAGTTTTTGAACTTCCTTATTGACTTATTTATTTTTCTTGTAATAGATTGTACATGAGCGGTTGTAAAAATTTATGTTATGTATATTGCATATTTTTTTATAACTGTTTCGGAATCCATATTCAGCAACAATAACATAGGTGGGACATTCAGACTAGTCCGTAAAATCATCCAGCTCTTTCAGAAGATTTCAGTGTGAATATATTTTCCGATCCGAATAATTTTAGAGGATGCACGATATATGATTTTATATTGTTAGGTTTCATCATAACTATGTTCGAGTCTTATGATCTCATAAGTTTATAATCGAGCCGAAATGGTCTCATATTTACATCCTTGTGGTGTTTTATTAATGAAATATTTCATACATAACGAAAAAAAGTGAGACCGTAAGAAACTACCTACCCAGCAAACAAACCCTAAAAAGAGTTTTTAGCAGTCGCCGCCACTTTTCTTAATAAATCTACCTCCTCACCTTTTTTCTCCCTTTTTCCTTTTTTTGATATTTTCCTCTTTCTTCCTCTACGCCTCTTCAGACTTTTTTCATTTTAATGGCTTTTTGTATGCCCACATCTATCATGTGGCTCCACCATTGTGGTGGTTTTATTCCCCATTCTGATCTAGATCTGTGTTGGTTTTTGAATTTATGAGGCTACACCATGTGTTTATCTTCCTCATTTTCCCCCTATAATAATCCATTCTCCCTAATTACCTCCTTTTAACCCTCCCTCATTTCCATTAATTAGGGGTGTGCATCGGTCGGTTCGGTCGGTTAATCCTTGATTTTTTAACCGTAACCGAAATTTTCGGTTAAATAAAAGTGTGACCGATTTAACCAATTTATGACACATAACCATTAACCAATTAACCATTATATTTCGGTCGGTCATGGTTAATTCGGTTATTAACCAATCCAATAAATTAAAATTTAATATTTTTTTATAATTTTTAATTAGTAAAATTATATATGATATAGGTCGGTTCTACCGATTTTTTCGAAACGTTTCAACCAGTCGAACCACTGACGCATTAAATTTTTTGGATCACTAATTCGATAACATATCTGATTCTAAAAATACCGATTCTAACTAACATTTGATTAAATACATCTATATTTAATACATGCGAGAGAAAAAAAATTTAAACCCTCGATGATTATCACGGCCTCAGATTTCCTTCCAAACCTGCCATGTTAGAAATTTTAAGGGTCACGAATCCACGACGATGTAAAATCTACACATTTGAAATTTTATATATTTTTACCTTTAAATTCTTGAGAGAAATTAAAAAGAGTCAAAACCAAACTGTTAATGCAGCTCATTTGAATTTTATCAATTTTATTTTCGGGTAGTATTATCAAATCAATACAACTACAACCAATTGAGAGTTTACATGCATACTATCTTAACTCTAAAAAATTAAAGGATTCGCACGCGCTAATATATATATATATATATGGTTTAATTTCGGTTAATCGGTCGGTTCGGTTATACAAATCTCATAACCATAACCGAACCGAATAACCGAAAAAGTTAAAAAATTTAACCGCAATAACCGATTTAACCAAATTAACCAAACCGTAATAAAAAAATGGATCGGAACGGTTCGGTTAATCGGTTAAAACCGATTAATGCACACCCCTACGCTTAATACATAACTTTCTCTCCGCTCTCAAAACCCCCCAAACCTTCTATCTATTCTCCTCTTACAACCCTCATTTCCATTTTTATCTTCTTTTTTCCTTTTTTGTCTGCAGTTCATGCTCCCATTTCTGTCTCTTGTCTATTTTCTTCTCTCCTCCCTTGTCATCTTCTCCACACCCTCAACTTTTTATGTTTCGTTTTTGTTTGAAGCCTTTCTGGCTTATTTTTTATGTTATTTATGTTAGTTTCATTTTGTATCTGGGGTTTTCCACTCATGTGTGGTGGTAGTTAAGTCCAATTAGATTAAAATCTGTATTGATATTTTATTTTTCGGTTGGTTTCATGTCTCTGTGCAGGCACTTGAGGCTTTACAGTAACAAGATAAAGGATTTGCACGACTTCACTGATAGACCTGAGCCGAGAGAGATATTTTATAGTTTTATTGGGGTTGCATTGTAATGATTTTATTAAGTTATTGTAATAGTCTTATATTTACTATGTGTATTGTGTTTTCCCTTTTCTAATTGTAAAATTTGTATTCACCGACTCCTGTCGAGAGGTTGGAAATTAGGCTAATCCGTAATTCCTTTAGAACTTTATTAGAATTAGGTGTGAATTCGAATTTTGACTAGTTATAGGGATTTCATAATCCATATAGTTTCCGTTGTCAGGTTTTATCCTGACTAGGCTTGAGTCTTAGGTTTTTTTTCCTAAGTATTATATTCGAGCTGATATGGCCATGTATTTACATATTTTTATGATGTTTTATTATGAATGAATTTCATATTTCTAAAAAAAAAAAATGAAATATTTCATTACCCTTCAAAAAATGTCAATTCCATTCAAAGTCAATGTTTTTTCCCCATTTAGAGTAATTTTGTTTTAATTTTTAAAATTTTACTTTAACCGACCTCTGACTCCACATGATTTTGTCTCCTTTTCAAATTTTCAAGTTCATTTTCGGTTTTTAGCTTGAATCGACAATATTGAGTTCATAAAAATCATAGCGTGTATATATATATATATTCATTTTCTGGTCCGATCCTTATAATCTGAATTTCGTTCGGATACACTAAATAACAACACAAATAATATCAAACACTGCCGATTAACGTCTGGATTTCGTCAGGTCATCCTAACTGTAAGATTTTCATATATATATATAATCACCTTATAACAAATGATTCCTTATTTTATTAAATTAATTACTAAACGAAAGGACAAAATAAAATATAGATTTCAATGCGTAGTTATTTATTTTTTAATGTATTGAAATTGCATTATTTCAATTCTATAGTTTGATCTTTAATTTAATAAAATAAGAGTATCTTCTATTAGAAAATCACTTTATATTTTTAAATATTTATATTTATATATAACTACTAAATTTTTAAATAAATTTGGGCTTAGTTTCAAAAGAGACGCACTCTTAACCCAAACCCATATTGGATCTACGCAGTTAGAGCTCCAATCCACTCAAATTGACCCAGATTCAATCCTTTTGTTAAAAATATTTTTACGTGTTTCTACATTCTGCTTTAAAAACAAAAAAGTTTATTTTACAAAAGATAAAAACTATTTTTTTTTTTGAAAAGATAAAAACTACTTTGTCAGAATTTAATATCCCAATTGATGCTCACATATTTCAAGGTTTTTTTTTTTTTTTTTTAATAACACTCTTAATCCCTCTCACCTCCATGTACAAACACGATTTAAATAATTTTTCTCTCAATGTTAGTGCAAAAAAAAAAAAATTTAATCTAATGACTTATTGTTTCTACATGACCAAACTATTCGGGCTAAGCCAAAATATATGTGGTTTCCACTCTCTATTTAATGGAAATAAACAATTAGATATTTAATTAAATAATAATTATAAAAAAAAAAAAATAAAAAAAATAAAAAAAAAAACTCTAACCTTTAAAAATAAGTTGCTCGTTAAACGCATGCCAATTTTTATTGAACCTTCTGACTTTTCTCAGTCTTGCCAGCCTGTTTAAGTAGTTAATTTGAAACCATCAAGCCTGATTTTTTTTCCCTGGCTATATTGTCTTTTTTGTAATAGTAAGACTAAGTGTAATTTTTTAAGTTTGTCCGAAACTAAATATGAAAATTTATATCCTAATTGATTTTTTTTTAAAATAAAAATCCATTGATTCTAACTATGAAGGCTCATGAGAGACAATTTGGCTTTGAACTTGAATCTAGTAAGTTTATATTTTTTAAGATTTTTATAATTTTCTGCCATGTACACTGTATGTGCTTAATTTTAGCAATGTACTATTAATCACGTGTTGCCACACAAATGAATATTCCTCAATACGCTTTTTTAATGGAACTGTCACGGGCAGACAAAGGTCCAACAAAGTAATGACACAAGTCATGGCACTGTTAAACATACAGTATTAGTATATGGCAAAGGTTAGGACGATCTCCGAAATCTGAAGTCCTCCGAAGAAACTAGAACTTGACCTTTTAGTGACGTCGTTTCGATGCCAACTCACTCCGAAGTCGAGACACTATGAGATCTGTCAAATCTAATCTTAGACACTATGAGATCTGTCAAATCTAATCTTACACATTCAAGAGAGAATTAACTCTAGAATCTATTTGGGAATTATAATGGGTGTAGTCCGAACTCAACATCATGATGTCACGCACCACAATCCAAATTAAGTGAACTTTAATGGTAATCCACTTAACTTAGCTTGTAAGCTTAGTTTAACATGCATAATAACACGTGTAATCACACCTAACACTATATTTCAGCATATATTGTGTCAAGTGTGTTGAAGTTGGTGCTTGGAGTGTCAATCCGAATTGTATATTTTATTATTTATTAATAAAATAACTACATCTTTATTTCATACTTTATTAGTGGTATTGTCATTATGCGTATTAGATTGATATATATATATATATATTATATATATATATATATTATATATATATATATATATATATATATGCTAAGTATGACATCGACCTTAGAATAGTCTTGTAGTAATACTGGACACTAGGTGGTCCGATATTAGGATAAGTATTACTATTGTAAATTATTCTTAAAGTATATATATTCATAGTCTTTGATTTTGGAATACCGTCGAACTCCTATAACCTAGAAGACTAGCACGTGTTATATATTGTAATTGGAGTTCCAATGGTTTAACCCGATGTATGAGTTTTGGAAACTCGTATAGACGTGTGGGTGTTGGTTGGACCGAATACTGAATGACTCACAGGTGATTCCTAATAGTTGGATGTACACACCACCGTCAATAGCAATCTCCTCGAGTCAAGTAGCATATGTAATCTTTTTACTATAAGATATCATTGATTTTGTGTGATATCCTCCACACTTTGATGTCATGTATGTCAGAAACCTTTCATGGTCTGACATCTAAATGTTCATTGGGTGTATACCGATGCACTCGGTAATCAAGTGCGAAGCAAGATAGGATCTGTTGGCTTGTATGTGTACTATAAGGGGTTTAGATATCCATGTGAGTAAAGTCGTGATTCTTAAAGCTTTGGCCAAAGTCGATCACCTAGGGTGGATCGCATCAGTTATGAAGAATCATGGACATGTCGATATGAAATGTGCACCTCGGAAACTTGACGGTGTATTCTATGTTTCCTAAGCACAACTCGGATAGCCTACGACTGAGGGATTATTAAACATATGTGATGACCTCGACTTGTATAGTTAAGAAAGGTCGTTCGTGTTCTTCGCAAATTCGGAGGTGGCCGAATTGCGTACATATTAGCTAGGCTTATATGACGAACGTGTCTGGACTTAGAGAGTCTTAATATGAAGTGTACGCGTTGAGCACTGGGTAGCCGATTAATTTTGATAAAAGATAATATTCGGTATTTTAATTATCAACTAAGATAATAAAGTGTTATTGGATAACATTGATTATTTACTTTGATCTAATTGGATTAATTCAATAATTACACAAGGACTTAATTGTAAAATCATAATTATCTCTACCATTTGAGGATATTATGATAATTGTAAGTATGTAATAATTGTTGGGTTTCTAAAGTGTCCCAAGATCAATTTAAGCAAGAAATCATGTGAATACTCAAAGGAGAAAAGCGGAAATAATACTCACTTTGAACGGATTTTGGAGATGTTGAACACAAAAAAAAAAAAAATTGCCTTTGAGAAGTCTCCAAGAACTCCTATTTGAATTTGAAATCCAAGCTCCAAGCTTTGATGTTTATTCCAAGCTCAAGGATAGGTTTCCCTATCACCTTAGATGATTCTTTAATGTGCTAGCATAAGGAAATATTTGCAACAAAAATTTCCCTAATTGCCTTGTAGGTTTCGGCCAAGAGAGATGGAGAGGGAGATAGAGCTTTTTTCAATTTCTTTTGTTTGGTTTTTCAAAAAAACTATCACCAAAGTCCCACTCAATTTTTGGTATATGCTTTTCCAAAAAGCATAAAGCAAATTGGAGGGAAAAAAGCAATTAAGGCTTCTAACTACTCCCATCATGAATAGTGATTGGATGTCAATCACAAAAATGTGACATGACTTCCATCACTAAAGTGACTTGCGATGTGACTTGTGGGCCCCACTTTAATTCAAAATCCGAGTGGGCCCGCAAACACATTCCGGGCTCGAGTTCGTTAATTTCGAATTAAGTAATTTTCCGTTGCGACGTAATTAAATCAAATTTAATTAAATAATTATGCCTAGTAAAATTACTATTCACGTCGCTCGCGAATTAATTCTAAATTAATTCGTTCGCCCGAATTAAAATCCAATTTTAAATCCGCGTCGAAATCTAATTTCGTTCAATATATCGAATATATTATTTTATGGATTAATTCCAAATTAATCGTTCTTTCTCTTCAAATAGTATTTTATCCTAGATAAAATCTCTCCGCAATTAATCCTAGATTAATTATGTTCGAATCATACGTCATCGGTGAATCTTCGGGAAGCGACCCATGAGATCCTTGGATATGTTGGCGGAAAATCTGGTCGTCAGACTATCCGAACACGTACGTACCTAGTACTACGTTTTTACCGATTTACGAGACGTGGTTGGCTTCTAGCAAAGCATCGTGCCTACCCAATTCTCCAGAAATATTCTTAAAGGAATATATAATCTATGTCAGGCGTAGTATACGTAGTATTAGACCCGGCCAAGGTTCCGGTTCGGAACCGGAACCGAACCTGTTGGAACCGGAAGGTTTCGATTCCGGTTCTGGAACCGAACCGGAAGGGGACCGGTTCGGTTGGGGTTCCACCCCAACTCGAACCGGTCCGAACCGAAACCGAACGGTTTCGGTTGGAACCGTAGGGTTCCAACAGGAACCCTACGCCCCCAACGGCTAGTAGCCGTTACGGCTCCCTGCCTAAATAAAAAAATAAAAAATAAAAAATAAAAATTATATTTATTATATAAAATATAAATTACTAATGTACCCCTAATAACGGTAATAAAACGGTTATATTTAGGGGCATTTTTTGTATCAAAAAAAATCTAAAATTCTATAAATAGGATTCATTTTTCATAATTTCATCACACCAAATTCTCAACTCTCTCATTTTCTATAATTCTCAATCTTACTTCAATACAATTCTCTTATAATCTTATATTCTTATTCTCAATCTCAATTCATTTAGTTGTTTATTTGTTATCATTCGCATCGCAATTATTCAATTTTCTTATTTTTCTTCCTAATTTCTCAAACGAAAAATGGCAAGCTCATCTTAGAACATAATGTCAAATATGCCAACCCAAGAGAGCGGCCCTAGTGTCAGTGCACAATAACGGAGAAGAGAAGTTAAGGCTCGGTCCTCGGATATTTTCAAAATTCATTTTACTTTGGAACGCCTAGAAGATGGTTCACAACGAGCAATTTGCAACTATTGTGGGGTTACCTATAAATTTTCTGGTGGATACGGCAATATGATCAAGCACATGGAAAAACATCATCCGGTTGAATTTGGCATTGATACGACGCAGACTCAAATGGCCAGGTACGCATCATCTAGTAGAGGTACGAGTAATGTAGATTTATTTAAATATTCTGATGCAAAAAATAGAGAAGAATTTGCGAAATTAACTTGTATGGCACATCTTTCTTTAAGCTTTGGTGAAAAACTTCATTTTACTAATTACGTGCATAATGCTTTAAACCCTGCTGCATGTAGAATGACTCGAAACACAACAAAACGTCATATTTTCAAATTATATAAAGATGGTAAAATTATTTTAAATGAAATATTTAAAGAGATGAAATGTCGTATTTCTATATGTTATGATATTGGAGTGACCATTGGCAAACACACTCATACATGGGTGTGACTTGTCATTGGATTGATGCATCATTTACCCAAAAAAGACTTATTGCATTTAGAGTTTTTGATGACCCACATACTGCACATAATATTTATAGAATGATGAAGGTAATTTTTATGAATATGGTTTAATAGAAAAAATTTTAACAATTGGATTTGATAATGCATCTGCAAATACTGCATCCATTCATGATTTAAAATCCTTATGTGAACCAAATTTAGGGGGTCGATTTTTTCATATTCGTTGTACATGTCATGTCCTTAACATATGTGTGCAAGACGGACTAAAATTATTATCACCTTTCTTTGATCCAATTAAAACGGCATTTAACTGTATTTGGTCATATTCTCAAGTTAGGAGAGAATGGACCAAGTTTTGTAAAATAAATGGTATTAAACCAATTAAATTTTCAAGAGATGTTCCAACACGTTGGAATTCTACTTATTTTCTTTTATGTCAAGCATTTCAATACAAAGATGCATTATGTAGTTTTTTTTCTCAATATGTTCAAAATATCACACTTTATCCTAGTCAATGGGATATTTGTGAAAAAATTTTAGATATTTTAAGAGTTTTTAATGATACTACTTTAGTTTTTAGCGATGTTTATTATCATACATCACATTTATTTCTTCTTGAGAGTTTGAATATTGTTGGCACTCTCGATGAACATGTTGACAGTGACGACCCTAATGATATTATTTTGCTCGAAGCCATTACTGCTATGAAGGTAAAATGGTTGAATTATTTTAGAGAAATTCCTTTACTTTATCTTATTGCTGCTGTTTTTGATCCTAGATTTAAATTAGAAGGTTTGAATGGTGGTTTACAAGCTTACTATGGTTATTTAGGAATATTAGATGATGTTGATATTACGAGCATAATGACAAAATTAAGAAATGATTTAATTATTTTATTAATGATTATATTGTAAGATATAACTTAGGAACATTAGGTCAATCTAGTAGTAGCAACCGGTAATTCAAACAAGACTTAGCGCAGAGGATCGTTGGTTATTGCAACGAAATAAAAAATCTAGGGATACGACAACAACTAATAACCCTGAATTAGATAATTATTTATCTACAAATTTTGAGTTTTCTAATGAAAGTTTATGCAGTAAAAATTTTAAAATCCTTGAATGGTGGAACCGGCATCAAAATATATATCATGTTTTATCTATTATTGCTAAAGAGATCTTGGCAGCACATATTTCCACCGTTGCGGTTGAGCAAGCCTTCAGCTTGGGAGGTAATATATTGGAAGCTAGGCGATCTTCATTACATCCAAGCACTCTAGAAGCAACAGCTTGTATGGATGATTGGACTCGAGCTGATCTGAGACAACAAGAAGATGCCCCCGATGATTTTGAAGATTTGTTCGATAATGCTTCTGCAACAAGTGCAAGCGGAACCGGAGCCGAAGGATCAACTGATAATGATGATTGATAATTGTAAAATTATAATTTACAAAGGGGATATGTCTAAAACTTGTAATGGAACTACATGAGCTTTGATTCCTCTCACCCTTGGAGGATACGTAGGCAACTTAAATTTTTAAAAATTTAAGCTCAAGCTCTTCAATGTAATAATTTTTTTTTTATTTATAAAATTAATCTCATTTATTTTAATTAATTTTCAAAAAAAAAAATTCTTTGAACCGAACCGTTCGGTTCCGGTTCGGTTCGGTGTTTCGGTTCCACTTAAGTGTGGAACCGGAAACCGGCCTGTTCGGTTCGGTTCTGAACCGGAACCGAACCGACGGCCGGGTCTACGTAGTATTGCGTATTGCGATCTAGTATCGGATGTCACATGCAAGGCCTGGGGCTGGAATAATGTATGCCCCGTACGAAGCATATATCGGATCACAAGCAACTAATCTCTTTAATCGGATAATCATGACCTTGTCATATTATCCCGATGGTTGCAACCAATTAGAGTACCAGTTCTATATCCCTGTGTGATCATCATCTCCATATGACTGAAGTAATACTTCCGTCTTGACATCACACCTAATACACTACGATTCTCAATAAACCCAGAAGAGGCGTACACAGAACCTGTTAAAGTCCTGGACGACCAAAACCAAAGCGTATTGATTGTCGCAAGTACTAGCGATGCAAGTCTCAGGTTAAGACCAAATACACATACCCTGATGCGAATTCACATAGACACATAGTCATACTACCAATTGGATTCCGCGGGGTCTATCCAGAGCGAAGCTGTTTCCGTACCATCGGTAAACACAACCTCCTATCACATTTGCATAAGTATCCAATACTTAAATATATGAGAACTATGTCGTTACGCTTCCATAACACGCACAAGTGCAATACTATTCTATTCTGCATTATCGATGTTCAATCTCGATAATACTACGACTAGGGATATTTAATGATTAAACCTTTATGGATTGATATTGTCTCATATCTAATAATCCGGAACAAATCATAAGGACTTTTATTATTTATATATTTAAGTAATCAAATTACAAAATGATAAAATGTAATTTCCATTGCTATATAGTTAATTTGTACAAAAACCACAATGTCTTTTACAAATAGTGACGTTATGGGTCATAATTGTCCAACAATCTCCCATTTGGCCTATAGCCAGTCACTCAAGCATCTAACACCTGAACTATGTACATGTCACTCAAACGTTTGCTGAGGAATAGCTTTCGTCAGCGGATCTGCAATGTTATCCTATGATGCGACCTTCTCGATCTTCACATCGCCACTATGTATTATCTCACGAATCAGATAGAAACGTCGAAGAACATGCTTTGATTGTTGATGAGACTGCGGTTCCTTAGCCTACGTTGTAGCCCCGTTATTGTCACAATACAATGGAACGGGCTCAGCTGCTAACGGAACTACTCCTAATCCAATTAGGAATTTACGGATCCAAACTTCCTATTTTGTTGTTTCAGCTGCAGCAATGTACTCCACTTCTGTTGTTGAATCGGCAACAGTCTCTTCCTTGGAAGATTTCCAGCTTACTGCTCCGTTATTCAAACAAAATATGTACCCGGATTGCGACTTGTAGTCGTCTTTATCAGTTTGGAAACTTGCATCGGTATACCCAGTTACCTCAAGTTCTCCATCTCCATAGATTAAAAAAGCATCCTTAGTTCGTCTAAGATACTTAAGGATATTCTTAACCGCCATCCAGTGACCATCACCTGGATCGGCCTAATAGCGACTACATATGCTCAAAGCATAGGAGAATCAGGTCGCGTACATATCATGGCATACATGATCGATCCGACTACCGAGGCGAATGGGATCCGACTCATGTTGTCTCTCTCATCTTGAGTTTTAGGACACATGTCCTTAGATAGAGTGACGCCATGTGACACTGGCAACAGTCCCCTCTTGGACTGATCCATGTTGAATCTCTTCAACACTTTTTCAATGTACGTGCTCTGGGAGAGTCCAAGCAGCTTTCTAGATCTATCCCAGTAGATCTTTATTCCGAGAATAAAGGCTGCTTCTCTCAGATCCTTCATGGAGAATTTTAATGAAAGCCAAGCTTTCACCGATGTTAACATGGGAATGTCATTGCCAATAAGCAATACATCATCAACGTAAAGGACAATGAATGTCAGTGCGCTCCCACTAACCTTCTTATATACACAAGGATCATCCTCGTTTTGAACGAAATCATATTCTTTTATGATCTCATCAAAACGTTGGTTCCAAGAACGCGATGCTTGCTTCAATCCATAAATGGATCGATTTAACTTACAAACCTTGTTTGCAAGTCTTGGTACGACAAAATCGTCAGGCTGTTGCATATAAACATCCTCCAAAAGCTTTTCGTTAAGGAAAGTGGTTTTGACATCCATCTGCCATATCTCGTAATCGAAATATGCAGCAATAGCAAGCATTATCCGAATGGATTTAATCATGGCAACGGGTGAAAAAGTTTCGTCGTAATCGACACCATATCGTTGACGATACCCTTTCGCTACAAGCCTAGCTTTGTACGTTTGTACGTTGCCATCCATGTCAGTCTTCTTCTTGAAGACCCATTTGCAACCAATAGTCTTTACGCCTTCTGGTGCATCAACCAGTGTCCAAACTTGGTTGGTGTACATGGAATCCATTTCGAAATTCATGGCATCTTGCCATAAATCGGAGTCGATACCTTGTATCGCTTCCTCATACGTAGCCGGCTCGTCGGGTTGTTTTCTGACTCTCTCCGACCTACGCGGTTCTTGTGTATTCGAAGATTGTGGTACAGTCTCATCCCTAATGGACTATTCATGTTCTGTTAAGGATTCTGTGCCAGAAACAGTATCACTCTTATTTTCATCGAGTTCTACTTTCCTCCCACTAACCATTGCATTTAGGAATTCCTTCTCAAGGAAAACCGCATGTAGAGCAACAAATATTTTGTTCTCTTGTGGGTGATAGAAGTAATATCCTTTAGTTTACCTAGGATATCCTACAAATAGGTATTTATCCGATTTGGGTTCTAGTTTGGTACCTTCCAAACGTTTGACGTATGCCCAGCATCCCCAAATTTTCAGGAATGAGAAACCTGGTTTCTTTCCTGTCCATATTTCATATGGTGTCTGTTGAACAGACTTTGACGGAACCTTATTCAAAATAAGTATTGCACTGTTCAATGCATATCCCCAGAAGGAAATAGGTAGCTCTGTCTGACTCACCATAGACGTTACCATCTCTAACAAAGTTCGATTTCTCTGTTCGGACACACCGTTTAATTGCGGTGTTCCGGGAGGAGTCCACTGTGAAAGAATACCATATTCTTTCAAGTAATCAAGAAACTCATTGCTTAAGTATTCGCCACCACGGTCCGACCGTAATGTCTTAATACTTTTGTCGGTCTGTTTTTCTACTTCGTGTCGAAACTCTTTGAATTTTTCAAAAGTTTCCGACTTGTGTCTCATAAGATACACATAACCATAATGCGATGCATCATCCGTAAAGGTTATGAAGTATTCATATCCACCTATAGCCTGGCTAGACATGGGCCCACATACGTCACTATGAACGAGGGCTAACAGTTCGGTGGCACGTGCACCTTTACCGCTAAAAGGTGATTTAGGCATCTCGCCTAATAAACAAGATTCACAGACGTCATATGAATTTGGATCAAATTCGTCCAAGTACCCACTCTTCGAAAGTGTGGATATACATGTCTTGTTTATATGTCACAGACGACAATGCCACATATAAGTTTCATCTTTGTTACTTAGTTTAAGCCTTTTGTTTGTTACATTATATGTTTGAGATTGATTTATATTCAAAATATAAAGACCATTATTTACATCAGCATTGCAAATTTCCATATCATTTTTATACATAAAACACCCAGTGTTTCTAAATACAAAAGTATACCCACATTGGGCTAACATAGATACAGAAATAATATTCCTAGTCAAACTAGGTACATAATAACAGTCTGTAAGTTTAAGTACATGTCCTGAGGGCAGTTCCAAAATAAAAGTGCCAACGGCCAAAACGGCAACTCGTGTCCCATTTCCAACGCGGAGGTCAATCTCTCATGAGGCCAGTCTCCTGCTAATCTGCAGATCATGCACATTAGTACATATATAAGTACCACAACCAGAATCAAAAATCCAATTTTTAAAACTAGTAGTAGACATGTTTATTTCTATAACAAACATATCTGAAGCCGGTGCCTTGCCCGCTTTGATTTCCTTCATGTGTGTCTTGTACTCGCGACAGTCAAGCTTCCAGTGACCCCGCTTGCCGCACTACAGACATACATCTTGGGATTTGTCCTTACCCTTCCCAAAAGGTTTTGACGATTTGGCCTTGCCTTTCTTCTTCTTCTTCTTCTTTACACCTCCAGTCGCCTTGGGCCAAGCCCTCGGAGTCTGAGATGTTGAAGTGAAGTGCGCCTCGCGCTTCTTGCCCTTTAGGTGCTCTTTTTCTGCTTCACGCAGTATGGACATTAACTCTCCAAGAGTTTGGTCTTGGTTCAACATATTGTAGTTCATGATGAACCCACTCCAAGTGTCGGGGAGAGACTGTAAGATCAAATCTACTGAAATCTCAGCCTCGAAGACAATGCCCATCTGTCCCAGCTGCTCAATGTCAGCAATCATCTGTGACACATGGTGCTCAACAGACGTACCCTCTGACATGCGACCGCGGAAGAGCTTCTTCTGCAACTCATATCTTTGCGATCTAAGATTAGATCGGTGAAGATCATGCAACTTCGCCATCATCTCATAGGGATCCAATCTCTTGTTCTGACGACGAAATTACGGAGTCATAGAAGCAAGCATTACCGATTGAGCAGTCGAGTTGTCATCGCAATGAGTCTTCCAAAGCTCTAGCTCAAGCAACTGCTCATGTCGGGGCTTAGGCCCAAGAGGTCTCTCTATGGTGTAGAGCAACTTCTCGGATCCCAGGACAATCCTGAGATTCATATCCCAATCTTGAAAGTTTGAGCCATTAAAGACATTATCGCCCATGATAATATCTCTAATGCTTAATTTTCCTGTCATTTTAATCGCAATAGTCCAACTATTCAATTAACGATGTAGGGTACAGTCTAACTGTTATAAGAAAAATAATAAAATATTAGTCCAACTAATAAATATAATTGACGAAATAATTTGAAAGCGCGTAAAGTTAAGTATTTGAACGAAATTGCAAATTCAATACTAGCCTCTCACTATTTTTCGGCGAGCCTTTAACCCTCTGTTGAGTACTCGGGAAACCTAATTTCCTAGTGGGCTAGGATCCCGTTAAATAACACACAACCTTGACTTTGGCCAACAAACTGTATGATATTTAACTAGGTAGATCTCTAAGATCAATTGGATCTCATCCAATTCCTAGATCCGGTAGGTGGACCTCCAAGTCCGAAACATATATACAATATATATGCCAATATATCCAATATATTTTACTAACCTATTTCCTCTGAATCAACTAAGCTTTGGTTTTGGCACAACAAGCTTAATGATTCCAGTTAAGCGGAACCCATTGACTTTGGAAAGCTTCGTAATCGAGGTCGATGGACAAGAAGTGATCTTGACTTTGGCCAAAAAATCACAACTTGGACAAGATATACGATATGGACAAAGCCTTCATGATTCAAACACATCCGCGATGGACAAAGGTCTTGACTTTGGCCAACAAACCAGTGCCAATCTTGGATCTTGAGTAAGAATCACTCAATGGAAGGAAAACGTTTAATATTTGTTGAGGGTTTTTCGCGTAAATTGGCAAACAATTTATTATCTTTGTTAGGTCTCATCATACACCCTTAAGCATGCATTCTAAAAGCATAATAAGTCGCGGTAAATAAATTAATAATGATATGCGGATGGATATCTCATAGATTGTTCCTAGAACAAATCACTTCATTTTCCTCTCCCCGGCTAGCACTATTCTAACTTCTACCCAATTATATAATACAATTAAAGAAACCTCATTAACATTGAGGGGAATGAGGTGAGAAGAGAATTACAAAGAATCGAGAGATAAGGCTGGACACGCAGGTCCAATTTAATAAATTCTAAATTTACAACAATTTTCAAAATTGCCATTTCCCTTCTAATATCCATCCGATATACATTATTCATTCAACACATCCATGTATTCACACAAAGCATGTTATTCAATCAATCTAATCCAATTAATTAATCTTTGAATAAAGTGATCATCCAATGTTCAAACAAAAATTTGATTTGCTCGAGTCCAACTCGTTTAAGAATAAGTACTCAAAGTACGAATTCTTGAATTATATCGAACTACAATTTAAATCTAATTTAATTCGTATTCAATTCTAATTCTATATTTAATTCCAAATCAAATAATTACACTTTTAAATGTGCATTTACGACTTAGATTCCAAATCTAATCTAAATGGGTCTCAAAGCCCAATTAACATCCAATGTCATTTAATTAAAGTCCAATGGGCTTTCAATTAATTTCTTAAGGCATGGACTTTGGTCAATATGGGTCAAACCCAAATACCAAAGCCCAATTAAGGAATCACCTTATTTGCTAAGAAACCAATTTCGGCCCATTAGGCCCAATTAAACATAAAAGGCCCATTTGTCATATTTGGACTTAATGGAATGGTTTAGGCCCAATTTGGATCCAATCTAATTGTCCTAAACCAACTTGGCTCAACCAAGCCCATTAGGCCCAAATACAACATTATAAGCCCAATTCTAAATTAAGCATATTAATCAAATTCTAAAATTCCAAATTTCATAATTTAATTAATTAAAGTGTATTGCACTAATTAATTATCTAAATTAATATTTCCAAAACATCAATTTAATTGATTAATCATGCATCTTCATCATCAATACATGTCCAACATTATTGAAACAAAAATCATCTCATTCCATTCTATAAAGCTCACGGCATTTGTAGGGATTTTATATCCGATTCCGATTTCAATCTGATTGAATCACGAATCAATATATCCATGTCTTTAAACTCATCCAATGATCAAAAAATAAAAAATACCATGACCTAAGGTTTAACATCACATTCGGCCAAGCCTAAGATTTTGGGCAAAATTAATCCAATTAATTTTTTCTAAAATTGATCATGCATAACTCTAAGTTATAACCATATAAGCATACTCAAACAAACAATTTGATTAAAACATGCTCAAATCAAAAATACCCAAATTTTATGTTAAGAACCCTAATCAAATTTCATGCTCAACCTGGCTCTGATACCATTGTTGGGTTTCTAAAGTGTCCCAAGATCAATTTAAGTAAGAAATCATGTGAATACTCAAAGGAGAAAAGCGGAAATAATACTCACTTTGAATAGATTTTGGAGATGTTGAAAACAAAAATTTTTGCCTTTGAGAAGTCTCCAAGAACTCCTCTTTGAATTTGAAACCCAAGCTCCAAGCTTTGATGTTGATTCCAAGCTCAAGGATAGGTTTCCCTATCACCTTAGATGATTCTTTAATGTGCTAGCATAAGGAAATATTTGCAACAAAAATTTCCCTAATTGCCTTGTAGGTTTCGGCCAAGAGAGATGGAGAGGGAGAGAGCTTTTTTCAATTTCTTTTGTTTTGTTTTTCAAAAAAACTATCACCAAAGTCCCACTCAATTTTTGGTATATGCTTTTCCAAAAAGCATAAAGCAAATTGGAGGGAAAAAAGCAATTAAGGCTTCTAACTACTTCCATCATGAATAGTGACTGGATGTCAATCACAAAAATGTGACATGACTTCCATCACTAAAGTGACTTGCGATGTGACTTGTGGGCCTTACTTTAATTCAAAATCCGAGTGGGCCCGCAAACACATTCCGAGCTCGAGTTCGTTAATTCCGAATTAACGAATTTTCCGTTGCGACGTAATTAAATCAAATTTAATTAAATAATTATGTCTAGTAAAATTACTATTCACGTCGCTCGCGAATTAATTCTAAATTAATCCGTTCGCCCGAATTAAAATCCAATTTTAATTCCACGTCGAAATCTAATTTCGTTTAATATATCGAATATATTATTTTATCGATTAATTCCAAATTAATCGTTCTCTCTATTCAAATAGTAGTTTATCCTAGATAAAATCTCTCCGCAATTAATCCTAGATTAATTATGTTCGAATCATACATCATCGGTGAATCTTCGGGAAGCGACCCATGAGATCCCTGGAAATGTTGGCAGTAAATCCGGTCGTCGGACTATCCGAACACGTACGTACCTAGTACTATATTTTTACCGATTTACGAGATATGGTTGGCTTCTAGCAAAGCACTGTGCCTACCCAATTCTCCAGAAATATTCTTAAAGGAATATATAATCTATGTCAGGCGTAGTATACGTAGTATTGCGTATTGCGATCTAGTATCGGATGTCACATGCAAGGCCTGAGGCTGGAATAGTGTATGCCCCGTACGAAGCATATATCGGACTACAAGCAACTAGTCTCTTTAATCGGATAATCATGACCTTGTCATATTATCCCGATGGTTGCAACCAATTAGAGTACCAGTTTTGTATCCATGCGTGATCATCATCTCCATATGACTGAAGTGATACTTCCGTTTTGACATCACACCCAATACACTACGATTCTCAATAAACCCATAAGAGGCGTACACAGAACCTGTTAAAGTCCAGGACGACCAAAACCAAAGCGTATTGATTATCGCAAGTACTAGGGATGCAAGTCTCAAGTTAAGACCAAATACACCTACCCTGATGCGGATTCCCATAGACACATAGTCATACTACCAATTGGATTCCGCGGGGTCTATCCAGAGCGAAGCTGTTTCCGTACCTTCGGTAAACACAACCTCCTATCACACTTGCATAAGTATTTAATACTTAAATATATGAGAACTATGACGTTACGCTTCCATAACACGCACAAGTGCAATACTAGTCTATTCCGCATTATCGATGTCCAGTCTCGATAATACTACGACTAGGGATATTTAATGATTAAACATTTATGGATTGATATTGTCTCATATCTAATAATCTGGAACTAATCATAAGGACTTTTATCATTTATATGTTTAAGTAATCAAATTACAAAATGATAAAATGCAATTTCCATTGCTACATAGTTAATTTGTACAAAAACCACAATGTCTTTTACAAATAGTGACGATATATGTCATAATTTTCCAACAATAATATGTGGTTTTGGCTTTATTTAATTGGATTAAATCAAAGTGGCTAACATTTAACTAATCTATTTCATAATCATTGTCTTGATTTAATCGGATTAAATTAAAGTGGTAGACAATGGAGATTAGCCACACCTAACTATACATATTTGGACAAATTAGATTAAACCCACCTAAAAGTTTATTACAACTTTTATTAATTAAAAATTGACTAAGTTTTGCTATAAATAGCAATCTTTAGGAAGGTTTTAATTCAGAAAAATAAAAGCTTGAAAAATCTAAATACAAGCAAGTATTAGAGAAATTAGCCTAAGTTAGAGAAGTGTTTAGAGAAGCTTTGTGAGGTCTCTACAACATTTCGTTTAGGAAAAATCAATATTGGATCTTGGGGTGAAGCTTGCTAGCATTGGAATCAATATTGAATCTTGGAGTCAAGCTTGATAATCCTTGGAATTTCTCCAAACATTTCAACAAAAAGAAGTAGATTGGATCTTTGAATCAACCTTGCTAGGTAAGTTTGATTTTCTCTAAAAGCTATATTTTTCATTAATGAGACATATAGTGTTGAATTATGTATTAGAAACATAATTTGAAATTATGATAATTAATTTTGTTAGGATGCTTTGGAAGTATAAACACAATATGCTTGTAATTGGGTCAAAATATTTATGTTAGACATAAACATAAAATTAGAGTTTGGAACTCTAGATTAAAGCTTAGAGTTATGGCTACCATTCTAGAATCACTTGACCACCTTTGGATGACCTAGAATTGTTCACGAGTCACTTCATTGTGGGATTCTAATTTGGTTTGTGTTTTGGATTCAATATTTACGCAAGTGTATATTTAGAATAAATTTATATTTTTGTAAAAATATTTGATTTTTTGAAAATTTTGATTTTTGTTCTATAACATGTGTTGATATTTTTTTATGTTAAAAATTAATTTTGGATAGACCCTAATTACTTCAACTCTCTGGATAGGGCTGAAGGAAAGGCAATTAACTGGAAAAAAAAGGAAGGGAGAGCTGGGCGCTACTATGCGCGCGTTGTAGCGCATGACTTCACGCATGTTGCTTTCTTGAAGAGCACTAAATTTATTTTCATCCGTTTCTGAGTTTTCGGGCTCCGATTCAGCCCCAGTTTTTTCCTATGCACTCGTAATGGGATATAGTATTTCATTAAATTATTTAAAATTATATCCATGATTTATATCCATGGGTTAGACCCATTTTCGCTGTGCGGGGTACCGATCTGACCCTAGGAGTTCCACATCTGCCCCAACAAAATGTACCTCATGCAATCAAGAGTAGTTTGGAGATGAAAAAATGTCAGCTGGATATTGAAATCTTCACGCACACAATGATATATAAACTAATGAGATATCAAAGAAAATAGACAGATAGTGAATAATTGCACTCATAAGGAAAAAAAGTGACACACTTACAAAATAATTCTTTACTCCCAAGTATAAGAGTGTTGAAGTAATAAAATAACCCGGTAAGTCCGGGGTCGATCCACATGGAATAAATTTAGTAAAACAAGATAATAATTCGAGTGAAATAAAAATATTGGATTTGTTTGAAGTGATGGAAAAATTTAAATTGAACTGCAACAATAAATTAAAATATTAGGGATATGAGATCCACTCTAAATATTTCAAATATAGTGAAATCTTACTTTTTATAATATACAAATTGTCATTATTACCGAGTTAATTTACTTTAGGAATTAATTATGTCAAAACATATAAAACCAACCATAAAGGCGGTGATAATATTTATCTGTAACAAGTCCAGTTAGGGTCTCAATTATGCCAAATAAATAAAACTAGCCATAAATGCGGTAACAAAGTTTGTCAATAACTAATCCAGATTTAAATTACTTATTTAGATTACAATTTGTAGATTATAATATAAACAATATTCTCATATTAAGAGTTTCACTCTTTACCCAAGTAAGATGAAATTAGCTACTCATGATTTGAAGAAAAACATGCATTATTTTATAACCAAAAGAAAAAGAAATTACAAGAAAGCTTAAAAATTTAAACATACAAGACACTTTCTCTCAAATTTTATAAGAGAAATTTGAAAGAAAACATTAAGAAAATGTGAGGTGAGCACCTCTATTTATAGTAGAAGTGCTCATCTCTCAATTATTAATTACAATTTTCCAAATCAAATACAAACAACAAACTTTTATTAATTTATTTTTTTCTTTTTCCTTTTTTGAATTTTTTTATTTTTGTTGATAATTTTACAAACATGATCACAATCCACCTAAATTGGATTATGACATTTCAACATTTATTTTTTTATCTTTTATTAATTACTTTATTTTCTAATAGTTAAAATTACATGTCACACATATTGATGTCTTCACAAATTTCGACCTTGAAAATCTCAGAACTAGAAATTCTTGTAAACAGTAAAGTTCTAAGTATTTGAGTCTTCTTTCATCTAGAACTAGAATCGCCTTAATTCGATATCGGAGTAAAATATTATGGCCAAAATACGAAAATTACGCAATGCTAGAATTTATGAAATTGTACACCGTTAGAATGCCCTTTCAAGTTTCTGGCCTCCAAAATTCAAATGTCACGTCCATTTTTCTATTTATGTATCCAAAGTATTATTTCACCTACATAAAAATAAAAATCACAATAAAAATATATAAAACATAAATTTAATTATTATTTTATAAATATGTTAAATTAAGGGGATTAATGAAATTATAAGTGTAAAAAGATTAGTTTCTCTTTTATTCAGTGTACACTTTTTAATGTTCATCATACCCCCCAACCAGCTTATTACTAATCCCCAATAATTTAAGCGAAAACTTAAAAAAAAATTATCTAAGTCAGTAATTGTTTTCTTTCATTCTAAATTACCAAATAAGTAAATTTTCATATACTTTTTACTTTTCTCCATAAACACATAAAACAATGTATCAATCAATTCATTGTGTCTACAATATTTTTAGGTATTGTTGAAAATAGGTTTTGTCCTAAAATTATATTAAAGTTCACACTTTTTTTTGGCAATGGAAGATTATTTATAAATAGAAAAATAATTTTTTTAGTAATAATACATCTTCAATCCTAGGTCAGTGACTCCCAAAACCAGTTGGCTTTAGGGTATTAGGTGTTAAGACACCCCTACGGACTTAATTGCTCGGATCTTGACCGGCGTAAACACACACGTATAACGCAAGCGCACGTATTGTTCAAGTAGTATAAAAATATCGATCCCACGAGGACTTAATTCCTACTGTTGTTATTAATTATTGATACTATTTATTTACAGGTATCTAATTATATGGAGAAGAGAATGATTGTTTGATTGGTTGAATGTGGTTTTCCTTAATTAAAATAAATAAAATAAACAAAAGAAAATACTAAGGAAAATAACAAAAGACTCAAAGATCTAGGGTTGTGAATCTTTCTAATATCTTTTAAAAGATGAAGTGATTATTTTATGTTTGTGTAATAAATTGGTTTACTAACCTGGAACACGAAATTATACGAAAGCCTCTGTCGATGGTCAGACGCAAATACGCAGTTTAAGCCAATTGAACCATATGTCTAAGTCAACCAAATTATCTGGATTCATTAAGTTTAAGTTCCAATTATGGCTACCCCCGCCCGACAGGTATATGTATATCCTGTAAGGAAATCTATTAAAGGGTTATCTATCCTTAAGGAAGATCGTGGGCTATTAAGTCTAAGGCTGAAACCTAAAATCCCTACGTCTAGTTCATTTTAGATTTACCTGATCAATCTTATTGGTGATCAGACAACAAGAAGCATTAAGCTTAAGACTTAATAAGTAAACCTTTAAATTACCCAAAATATAAAATAACCCCTTATAAACCGGTGATATTAGAATTCATCACAACCCCAGATAACTAACACATAACTAGGGCTAGAAAAAACTTAAAAGTAAAAGACATAAAGTAAATATGCTGAAAAGTAAAAGACATAAAGTAAAAGCTGAAAAGTAAAATAAAATGCTAAGGTAAAATGATCAACTTTTACTATTTACTATTTAGATATCTCTCTTAATATAATATATTAACATGTGATTATTTTATCAACCAGCCATTTAAGCGGTCACCTGATTAAGTCAAATTAAGTCCAACCAGCCATAAAGGCGGAATCAAAATAAACTTGCCATATAGGCGGTAAGAAAATTTAATTACCAACCGACCAATCTGGCGGTATCCTTGATTAGTCAGGTTTAAACCAGATTAAAATTAATTACCAACCGACCAATCTGGCGGTATCCTTTTTAAGTCAATATTTTAAATAGTGAATATATTATTTTTAAGAGAGATTAATATAAATAGTAATAGTAAAAGAATTACCTTTCACCCTAGTTGGGGAAGTTACCTCCTCATGGTGAATAGTAAAAACTGTAAAAAGTAAAAAAGTAAATTACTATATTTACAAAACGTAATTAAAATTATTTACAAAACTAAAAAAAAAAAACTAAAAACTAAAAGAAACTATAGAGAGAAACTCTCTCTTTACATCAAAGAGATGAGAGAGAGTGGTACAACTGAAACTGGAATTTCGCGTTCTATTTATGGGGGTCAGTAGGGGTCTCGCGTCGCGACGCCAAGCTCACGTCGCGACGCCAGATTATGTCGACATGGCATGCTCTGGTTCGTCGGTTGCAGATTCTGGATAAGGTGATAAAGTGACACGTGGCAGAGTGGTTGGATCTCAATTATTGTGACACGTGGCGGCTTCTGATTGGTCGGCTAGATTCTTATCCGCCACATGTCAGATAAGAATTAGAGAATCAATGATTGACGCTAACGTGGCGACACATGGCAATTTGACTGTCGGCACCATAGAATTGCAACACATGGCACGCTGTGATTGGTTGATGATGACGTGGCGATGACGTGGCAGTTTGACTCGGTCAACCTGGTGATGTGGACGATGATGTGGCAATGACACGTGGCGACACGTGGCGATGGTGACTGTCGGCACCGTAGGATGATGACACGTGGCACGGCGCACGTTAGCAAATTCAAATTTTCTTGGATTATGATTTGTGGACCCGGCGCACGTTAGCACTGTTCGGCGCATGTTAGGCGTCGCGACGTGGGAAATTACCAAAATGCCCCTTTTCGTCCAATTTTCATTGTTTTGGCCCAAATCACCTCCAGAGTGTCCTGAAACTTTATTTATCTACAAAATAACACAAAACACATCAAAATATTCACAAGACTCAAGAAACTATACAAAATATTAGGTTAAATGAGTGGGTAATAGTGAAAGATTTACCACTCATCACACCCCCAAACCTAACATTTTGCTAGTCCTCGAGCAAAATAAAAAATAAAATAACATAAGTAAAATTTAACTAAGCCACTTCATAGAGATCACGGTTGCATTTAGCGTATGCAACAAGCCTTTAAACCCCTAGGTGTCCCTAGTAGACGAGTTGTAGTCTCGTGATGGTTTACTGCAATGATACCCACAAACATTTTACAAAAGTAAAAAGGTAGTGAAACTAATGCACACAAAAGCAAAAAGACAAGCGAAAAGAGAATAAAGATGTTAGTGACTAATCAGGTGAAACTTCTACTCCAAGTTACTAGTTGTTTTCTTTCTTTCTAAATTACTGAATAAGTAAATTCTTCGATTATTTTTACCATTCTTCATATACACAGCCAACAAAATATTAAACAACTCATTTTTGCCCACAACAGTCATAAATGCAGTTGATAAGAGAGTAATATTTTTGTCCAAAAGTTCTATCAGATTTCACACCTTTTTTTGCAGCAATGGAATAATTTTTCTGATTTTTCTGATTTTTTCTTTGAATTTTTTTTTTATTATTTATATACAATATATTCCGCCTATGTAGCGAGCTTTGGGTCGGTGACTCCCAAACCAGTTGGCTTTAGGGCACCAGGTGTTAAGACACCCCTACGAACTTAATTACTCAGACTTCATATATATATATATATTTTTGCAGCATCTTTGATCCATGTAACGAGCTTTTGGCCAGTGACTCCCAAATCAGTTGGTTTTAGGGCACTATGTGTTAAAACACCCTTACAGACTTAATAACTCGGATCTCAGAAATTTTTTTTTTTACTTCATTGCTTTTTGAGATGCTTCCTCCAATTAAACTAGAGCACTGACTATTACAAACTTTTCAATTTTAGTTCATGTCCGTATATTACTATGCATGTTGATAATATCTGCTAACTGAACATATGAAGATCCATTTTAGTCAGTATTATGGAGAATTCACAAATTAAAAAATTCAAAAGGAAATAAACAAAAAATAACTTGTTTCAAAAATGGTTTAAGATACGTCTTAGGAGTGAAAACTCCTTACTCAGCCATCTCTTACCAATTTCACCTTTTTAGTCAAAATAAAAATAAAAAAAACGCAAAATATTTTTGTAATTTTTGAAAAATTTTCAATTTTTTTTTTGAAAAATTTTGGACTAAAAATAAAAAGAACACACAAACTAAAAACAAGGTACTGATCAACTAATTCTCTCCCCCAAACCTAAATGAGACATTGTCCCCAATGTCTTAAACAGTAGAAGAAGAGTTTAGAAGATAGTACCTGGTTAGCTAAAATTCTACAGGAAATTAAAGGTTAAGATCCAGATTAATCCGACGCCTCTTACCACGATCGTCCTCGGACCAATTTATCTTTGAAAGGATATGGTCAACTTGTGGTTCATAGGCTAAGAGTTGGTCAATTAGATCCGGAGCAGTTCTGGCAGTAAAGAGGAGTTCTTTCATAGGTTTTGACACGAACCCATTTCTCCGAGCATCATCAAGAAACACACAAAGAAAATCATAAAATCCATCAACGTTGAACACTCCAAGCGGTTTCTGGTGTATGTTCAGGTTCTCCCAAGATAATACTATAAAAATTTCCTCCAATGTGCCCAAGCCACCTGCCAAAGCGATAAAAGCATCAGCACGGTTAATCATTTCTACCAATCGTTCAGACATACCTGGCACGATCAGTTCATCTCCGTTTGATGATCCAATAAGATTTGCCTCTGCCAAGGGTTTTGGGATGATTCCCAAAACGTGATTGTCTCCTTCTTGTACGGCCTTTGAAACGATCCCATAAGTCCAAGATTGCCTCCGCCATATACTAAGTGCATATTTCTTGCAGCTAAGACTCGACCCAATTCATGTGATGCTTCTGCATATTGTGGCTTAGTACCAACACTAGTACCGCAAAACACACAGATGTTTTCAACTCGTCTTCTTGAAGTGGCTTCCATTTTTTTATGTATTTCTTTCTCAACTCTGGATGCCTTCAAAAGTGCAATGACGGGCTGATTTTATAGTACCTGAAAAGGGTGAGTAATAATAGCACTAGTATCTTCCATATGACGTTTGTTAGCTAAATAAAACAAAAGAAATCGTGAAATGTCAAAGAGTCTGGATCCTGTGTATGAAAATAACAAAAGAAAAGCAAATCAAAGAAATTATTAAGGCAACGGAATTGTGTACGCAATACGCCACTAACTTAGTATAAATTCATAAGGATGCGTCTCAAGAATTCATTCTTTACTCAGCCATCACAAATGAATTAGCTGTCGTCTTTCTGATTGCCAAACATCATTCCTTCTGTCTTAAAATGCTCTGTTTGTGCTTTTCCCTACAAAAATAACACACAAAATTAAAAACTCTACAACATGTATACACTAAATATAAAAATAGAAATTACAACAAATTGCATGGGTTGCCTCCCTACTAGCGCTAAATTTTTCGTCTTTAGCCAGACGTGACTGAAATCCATCTGTCAAGGAGGTTTCAGCGTTGTTTTGGATGTCCGATTAAAGACAATCCCATGAGTGTTGCTTTTGAAGGGTCTCTTCCAACGGTAAGGTAGCAGAAAAAAATTTGTCCCATTTAGTGCTTGTGCCACCTTTTTGCTCCTTGTTGCTCCAGTGGTTCCTGCAAAGAAAGAAAGAAAATCATTAGGTCTCGTATGGTGCTTGACTTGGAATGGAAGTTCCATTCTGTCAAGCTTCTGGGTGATATCTTTGATTTGACTCCCCGATACAGCGATGTTTCTCCTGAATGCTCTGGATTTTCAATTTGGTCTGACAGTTGCTCCTCCATTTGCTCTGTTTCTTGCTCCACATTTTCTTCACAGATGAATTTTAAAATTTCCGTATTCAATTCTTTATCCGTCATCTGTGAAATGCATGCTCTATAAGTATCTGCCTGAGGATGTAAAGATGTTTCTGACATTAGGTTTTCATCCTCTGATACGACTGGAATGGATGGTTCAGATAGATCTTCATCAAACATCATGGAAAAGCATGCTCCAAGATCTTCATTTTGAGGATTGAAAGTTTGATCCTCCGTTGTTTGTACAGTTGGTACAAATAGATCAGCTTCATCCTTGTCAGAGTCAGAATAATAAAAATTAAATCGAGACTTTGCCGGTTCGGGCTCCTGAACTGATACCTCTGGTTGTTGATACTGCTCAGCCTCCTCCTCTGTTAAGGTGTCATTGTGGATCTCTGGGTACTCGAAAGCTTTGTCAGTTTCATCTGATAATTCTTCTTGATGTACAAAGTTCTGGTTTTCTGTTAATTGTCTGATATGATCTGTCATTCTCTCTATGGATTCTGTTTGACTCTGAATTTGTGCATCTAATTGAGCTTCTCGTTCTTCAAGCCAAACATTGAGCATGTGAATCAACTGATCTTCCTCTGATGGTTCTGGTTCTTGATGAAAATCATAGGTGGATGGTGGATAAGATGGAAAATGTGATGGTTCTTCGTACCATGAAGGATTTTGATAGCTCTGCCACCCTGGATTGTAGTTGTACTCGCAATAATCTCTCGGGTGGTTACCATTACATATGTCACATCTCCCTATTACGTTCTGTTGAGAAAATGTAGTATTGCTTGGTTCTGGCATCCAGTGATAGTCGTTGGGTTGTACAACAGGCCTCAGAAAACCGGACTATTGCTCCCAGATGTGGGGTGTATCTTCTTGTAAAGCACGTAATCTTTCAATCTCCCAATAATGTTCCATTTTTCAATCACCTGAAAAATAAAAGAAGGAAATAAAAATTACAGATAAAGAAAATTAGATACAAGTAAATTAGATAACTTCAAAATTAATAACTCAAGAAAAATAAGTCCCCGGCAACGGCGCCAAAAACTTGACCAGCGTAAACACACACGTATAACGCAAGCGCACGTATCGTTCAAGTAGTATCAAAATATTGATCTCACGAGGACTTAATTCCTACTGTTGTTATTAATTATTGATACTATTTATTTACAGGTATCTAATTATATGGAGAAGAGAATGATTGTTTGATTGGTTGAATGTGGTTTTCCTTAATTAAAATAAATAAAATAAACAAAAGAAAATACTAAGGAAAATAACAAAAGACTCAAAGATCTAGGGTTGTGAATCTTTCTAATATCTTTTAAAAGATGAAGTGATTATTTTATGTTTGTGTAATAAATGGTTTACTAACCTGGAACACGAAATTATGCGAAAGCCTCTGTCGATGGTCAGACGCAAATACGCAGTTTAACCCAATTAAACCATATGTCTATGTCAACCAAATTATCTGGATTCATTAAGTTTAAGTTCCAATTATGGCTACCCCCGCCCGACAGGTATATGTCTATCCTGTAATGAAATCTATTAAAGGGTTATATATCCTTAAGGAAGATCGTGGGCTATTAAGTCTATGGCTGAAACCTAAAATCCCTATGTCTAGTTCATTTTAGATTTACCAGATCAATCTTATTGGTGATCAGACAACAAGAAGCATTAAGCTTAAGACTTAATAAGTAAACCTTTAAATTACCCAAATTTTAAAATAACCCCTTATAAACCGGTGATATTAGAATTCATCACAACCCCAGATAACTAACACATAACTAGGGCTAGTAAAAACTTAAAAGTAAAAGACATAAAGTAAAAGCTGAAAAGTAAAATAAAATACTAAGGTAAAATGATCAATTTTTACTATTTACTATTTAGATATCTCCCTTAATATAATATATTAACTTGTGATTATTTTACCAACCAGCCATATAAGCGGTAACCTGATTAAGTCAAATTAAGTCCAACCAGCCATAAAGGCGGAATCAAAATAAACTTGCCATATAGGCGGTAAGAAAATTTAATTACCAACCGACCAATCTGGCGGTATCCTTGATTAGTCAGGTTTAAACCAGATTAAAATGAATTACCAACTGACCAATCTGGCGGTATCCTTTTTAAGTCAATATTTTAAATAGTGAATATATTATTTTTAAAAGAGATTAATCTAAATAGTAACAGTAAAAGAATTACCTTTCACCATAGCTGGGGAAGTTACCTCCTCATGGTGAATAGTAAAAACTGTAAAAAGTAAATTACTATATTTACAAAACGTAATTAAAATTATTTACAAAACTAAAAAAAAAACTAAAAACTAAAAGAAACTAGAGAGAGAAACTCCCTCTTTACATCAAAGAGATAAGAGAGAGTGGTACAACTGAAACTGGAATTTCGCGTTCTATTTATAGGGGTCAGTAGGGGTCTCGCGTCATGACGCCAAGCTCGCGTAGCGACGCCAGATTATATCGACGTGGCATGCTCTGGTTCGTCGGTTGCAGATTCTAGATAAGGTGATAAGGTGACACGTGGCAGAGTGGTTGGATCTCAATTATTGTGACACGTGGCGTCTTCTGATTGGTCGGCTAGATTCTTATCCGCCACGTGTCAGATAAGGATTAGAAAATCAATGATTGACGCTGACGTGGCGCTGACGTGGCGACACGTGGCAATTTGACTGTCGGCACCATAGAATTGCGACACGTGGCACGCTGTGATTGGTTGATGATGACGTGGCAGTTTGACTCGTTCAACCTGGTGATGTGGACGATGACGCGGTAATGACATGGAGTGACACGTGGTGACATGTGGCGATGGTGACTGTCGGCACCGTAGGATGATGATGTGGCACGGCGCATGTTAACAGATCGGCTGTGATGGTGACACGTGGCACGGCGCATGTTAGCAAATTCAAATTTTCTCGGATTATGATTTGTGGACCCGGCGCACGTTAGCACTGTTCGGCGCATGTTAGGTGTCGCGACTCTGAAGGTCTTAGCATCGCGACGCGGGAAATTACCATAATGCCCCTTTTTCGTCCAATTTTCACTGTTTTGGCCCAAATCACCTCTAGAGTGTCCTGAAACTTTATTTATCTACAAAATAACACAAAACACATCAAAATATTCACAAGACTCAAGAAACTATACAAAATATTAGGTTAAATGAGTGGGAAATAGTGATAGATTTACCACTCATCAGATCTCATATGTTAAAAAGAAGAAGTGTCTGATTTTCTTAAGCTTTCTCTTTAACCAATGTAACGAGCTTTGGGCCAGTGACTCCCAGACCAGATGGTCTTAGGGAATTAAGTGTTAAAACACCCATACAGACTTAATTGCTCAAGTTAGAGAGGCTACGAAATCGAGCTTATTCACACACATTTTTTTTCACAAACTCAAATTTTACCGTTTTACGCGAACAATCGATGCTTGCTGAGGTAAGATGTTCGGTTACTAAGTAAAAGCTTGATTATTATTAATATCATTTTTTTAAAACTAACTCAAACTCTACTGTTTTACTCGAACAATCACGGCTTGCTGAGACAAGATGTCTAGTTACTAACTAAAAGTATGGTTAGTTTCTTTTTTTTCTTTTTTATTTTTAATAAAAATATAAATTTCACTGCCTTTCGGTGTTGCCTCCAACAAACTAGAGAACTGCATATTATAAAATTTTAACTTACAACCCACGATCATATGTTACCGTGTATGTTGATAATACATGTCAAATTAGCATATGAAGATCAAACTTAATCAATATCATGGAGAATTCACAAATTTAAATGATTAAAAAAGAAGTGAAAAAATAACTTGTTACGAATTATTTTGAGATGCGTCTCATGAGCGAAAACTCTTTACACAATCACCTCTGAACAACAATTCCATTTGGTTTGTTAAAAATTTATTATTAGTTTATGTGTAGTTTTTTTTTTTTTGAAATGAACAAAAGAAAAACAACACAAACTTTTTTTTACATAAAACAACAATACAAAAATGAAAATATTTATTTTACATAACAATGAAATGTAAAATAAAAACTATCTAGTCAACTATCCTCCCCCCCCCCCCCCCAACCAAATCGTGACATTGACCCCAATGTCTGAATTAGAAAAAACATAGTTTAGAAGACATCACCTGGTTAGTGTGGAATTGACAATTGAATCTACAACACTGCTACTAAAAAAAGGTTACATATTAAAGCAATAAAAGGAAATCAAAATAATAAATGATATGTACTAATAATTGTGATTGTGACTTACATCTTCCTCTGGTTTTACGTCAAGTAACGGCTTGAACGCCATCTATGGGTCGATGATATGCTTCCCATCCAATTTTCTTATAAATTGGCAAACATGGTCTTTTAAAGTCAGATTCCCGAGACTGTATTATTGTCTTTCTTTTTGAAATTATGTATGTAAGTTGCGAATCAATCTATCAAATCCACTAGGATGCGTCTCAAGAGTCACTGATATATTATCTAATGACTCATTACTCAAGCCACCTTTAATAGATTGATTTTTTCTTTATGATTATTAGACATCATTCCTAAAGAACGACAACGAGTGTTGCACATCCAACATGCGCATTTATAACAAACATCTAATTGTTTAGCTCTATGTTTCTTAGCATATGTGATTTTCTCCAAACCAGGTATGTAATGAATCAAGAAATTTAAGGACTCATTTTTTAACCACTTCTTTCTTGAGGTTTAATATTTTTTTGGGTGGTCGACGTATCATGATATTATCTTTAAAATGTATTTTGGGTGTACATTTTAAAGGATTAATGTCTTTTATATCTTTTAAAGTACATCCAATAACCTGTTTATGTTCTCTCAACACATTTAACAACTTACCTTCTTGACCGCGTGTAAGAGAATAAGAAATTACCGCAGGATAAATTTTTTTACCACCAAAAAATGTATATTTCAATCCTTTAGGCAAAGTATTTAATTCCAATTTGGGTGCTTCTTCATGTTTCTCTTATTAAAGTGTTCCTAGTTCCTCAAAAATTTTTGCGTACTTGATTTAAGAAAATTAGTTTTACAGGTTTTCATAGGGTCATATTCACTCTTCTGAATATGTTCTTCCAAAATTGGTTCAATTAGTTCCATGTTCTCATTTTCACATTCCTCATCGTATGGTTGCTTGCATATATTAAAAACATTAAGCTCCAACGGCATATTGCCAAAGTATAAATTCATGATTCCATTCCTGCAATTAATTAAAGCATTAGTTGTTGCTAAAAATGGACGGCCAAGTATTACATGAATTGGCTTATAACTATCTATTACAGGTTGTGTTTTCAAGACAATAAAATCCACATGATATATGAATTTATCGATTTCTATAACACGTCTTCAACAATTCTTTTCGGTACCTTGACTGATCTATTAGCAAGTAAAAGAGTAGTTGAGGTTGGTTTTAACTCGCCAATATTAAGTTGTTGGTAAACCGAAAATGGAAGCAAATTGACACTGGCTCCAAGATAAATCAAAACATGTTCAATTTTTTGACTTCCAATAATACATGAAATAGTTGGACAACCAGGATCCTTGAATTTTAATGCATTATTGGTTGAGATAATAGAACTTACATGTTCAGCTAGAAAAACTTTCTTTCTTACCTGATGTTTTCTTTTAACAGTGCATAAATATTTCAGAAATTTGGCATAATATGGTATTTGTTGGATGACATCTAACAAACGAATATTGAACTTTACTTGTTTGAATATTTCATATATATCTAGGGAATGGTTACATACCTCTTCGAATTCCCTCATGTGCTGATAAAGATTTTATAATTCAAGACCATAAAATGTGGGTAAAAGTTGGATGATACCTGGTTTGAAATTGAAACGTGATGCATCTGGGGGAAAGCAATGCAAGATGGTGATCCCATCCTGGTAGGATTCATGAATTCTCTGAGTGTCATATGATGAATAAGATCGCCATGCTGGGACTCACATTCTATCTTATCAACTGGATTTTTATTTCGGGCATTTGGGTTTTTATTTTGGTTCTTGGTCATTTTGACTGACGATGAAGGTGATAGAGACTCTCTATTTAATCTACCGCTAGATGATAGAGACTAGTGTTTCATGCAACCTAAATACACACTATATGCTAAAATTTAAAAAATACAAATACAATACTTACAAAAAAATAACAATAACAATAATAAAAATAAACAGGTGGGAAAGAAAAAAATTAAAAAATGACAAAAGAAAAGAAAAATAAAGAAAGAAAATACAAATGTAATGATTAAAAAATGAGCTACTGAGAATACAATCAAAAGAAATACAAAAAAAAAAAAAAAAAATAGAAAAGAAAAGAAAAATATACAAGGTTGTTAAATTACTATTCAATCTGCTATATTATATTCATCGGCAACGGCGCTAAAAACTTGACACACTCGCAAAATAGTTTTTTATTCCCAAGTATAAGAGTGCCAAAATAATAATCGATCCACAAGGAATAAATTTAGTAAAACAAAATAACAACTCGAGTGAAATAAAAATATTGGATTTGTTTGAAGTGATGGAAAAATTTAAATTGAATTGCAACAATAAATTAAAATGTTGGGGCTAGGAGATCCACTCTTAATATTTCAAATATAGTGAAATCTTACTTTTTATAATATACAAATTGTCATTATTACCGAATTAATTTACTTCATGAATTAATTATGTCAAAACATATAAAACCAGTCATAAAGGCGGTGATAATATTTGTCTGTAACAAGTCCAGTTAGGTACTCAATTATGTCAAATAAATAAAACTAGCCATAAAGCCGGTAACAAAATTTGTCAATAATTAATCCAGATTTAAATTACTTATTTAGATTACAATTTATACATTATAATATAAATAATATTAATATATATTCTTATATTAAGACTTTCACTCTTTACCCAAGTATGATGAAATTAGCTACTCATTATTTGAAGAAAAAATGCATAATTTTATTAACGAAAGAAAAAAATTACAAGAAAGTTTAAAATTTTAAACACAAAAGACACAATCTCTCAAATTGTAAAAGAGAATTTTGAAAAAAAACATGAAGACAAATGAGAGATGAACACCTCTATTTATAATAGAAGTGCTCATATCTCAATTATTAATTACAACTTTCCAAATCAAGTACAAACAATACACTTTTTCCGATTTCTTTTTTCTTTTTCCTTTTTTGACTTTTTTTTTTATTTTTTTTTGATAATTTTACAAAAATGATCACAATCCACCTAAAGTGGATTATGACATTTCAATTTTTATTTTTTTATTTTTTTACTTTTTTATTTTTTTTTCTAATAGTTAAAATTACATGCAACACATATTGATGTCTTCACCAATTTCGACTTTGAAAACCTCAGAACTAGTAAAATCGGGTCCTTTCAAGTTTCGAAAATTCCAACCATTCATTGTTAGAGAGTCTAAGGTCTATATAAAATTGAGAGTTTTCACCATTATTCCTTATTTGAATATTTTCTCAAGTATTCCAATTTCGTAAATATTTATCAAGTATATTTCTCAATCAATCTTGTGAAATACATTATAAAAACCCATACAATATATATATATTAAAATTTTCAAGTCATGATGACCGGAGGAAATTCGAACGCTGATCGGCACTGTTTGACACTATTTGACACTATTTTATGTTGTCGTTTAGCGTATTCGAATGAAATCCGGATTGTAAGGACTGAGAAGACGACCAAGATTATTCTGATTCCTGATCACAACTTTTGATAACAAAAAATATGAGTGTTCATAGGGTCGGGTCAACCCACGACCAGACCCTATCTGGCCCGGTCAAGTTTGCAAAAATAAAAAATTATTTTTGTTGGGATATATGCCCTAGAGCTACATGTGATGTAAACGGTTTCATGTGTTTTGAAATAAAACGATGCATTATTCATTTATCAAATTGTTTGTTTAATTTTCGCATATTATATATCTTCTTAAATACCTTAGATTACTAATGTACCTTCAGACTTAGTATATGAGTGTCATATAAAAGAGGATTTAAGTCTGAAGTTAGTAATCTTAAATAGTCCATAGAGAGCAAACAAAGCGGGTACTTTGTTTGCGGTTTATCTATAGCTGCGGTCCATTCTATATTTGTATGGCGATCTTGATCCAGATCGTACATGTAGAGACATGAGAATGGAGGCACCTTGTATGATGCGATCATATAGGACTGGACCCAGATAGAAATGACATTCTTATAATATCCGTTAAGCAAAGAAAGTCATTTCAATCTACTTGATGGTCATATATGGATTGATCTTAATCCTGAGTGTACTACGAACTCATGCATGGCAGGCTGTGTCCTTCGATTTACAAAGGTGAGGTTGGTGTAGCAGTCCCGACCAATAGCTACGTACTTTGGGGGCACAGTTTGTTTTGTAGCTGGGAACGTTTTACATAGACATGGAGTTCACTCCTTCTTGCGAGAAGTATATGAGTATCTTTCTTAAGGGTTGATTCGGTACTTGAACAATTTGAGCGCTCAAGTCTTTCTATTACGAATAGAAAGATTAATATTCATAAAAGTTATGAATAAATCGTTCATTAGAGAATCAATGGAAATTAAGGTAAAAATAATTGGAGGGGTATAACGGACATTATGACCTGGCTCTAATTACGAGATACTCGTGAAGGGTAAATTCATATGCAATGACTATATCGGTGGACACCGACTTGGTTCGGCTTAATATTTCATCTACGGCAACGAGAGTGCAACTTCGGGTTTTTAGTGGAATAACCCGGAGTTAATAATTCGAAATATTTAATTAAGAGCTTAATTAATATTTCGAGATTATTGGAGCTCGGAACCGTAGGTCCATTTGGTCCCCGTGCTAGCTCGATATACTATAGCGAAGTTAATATAATTGGATAGTCCAATTATATACTCACAAAGAATAAATATTATTAATATGATTAATATATTAATTATGACCACTTGAAACTATATGTTAAAAGTTAATGTATGGTATTAATAATTATATGATAGTTATTGAATATAAAAATATTGAATTATATATATGATATAATTTAATAAGGCTAAGATTGTAATTTCTATGTTATGGGTTTTGGAAACCCTTGATTTAATTTTGGAAGTAATGACTTTCAAAATATTAATCATACATTTAATTTGTAACATATATTGACTTTATGGAAAGTAAATAATATTGTTACAAAATTAATGAAGGAATATAGGGCATGGCCGAATTCCTTAGACTATAAGGGAAATGATTTGTTTATTTTGGAAACAAAATAATCCTTTGCATTATTATTGGAAGTTATGACTTTCAATAAGGATTATTGTTTAATCAATTTTATAACATCTTTTTAATTATGGTAATTAATATTTGATGTTACAAAATTTAATCCAAATCCTAGCCTTGGCCGAATTTCACTATAGGGAGGGGATTGGTTGCTTTTGTTTTGGTGAAACAAAATTTACCTAAATATAAAAGGAAAACTTGATTTTCTTTTGACTCGCTCTCTCATTCAAGCAACCCTAGCCTCATTATTCTTCTTATCTACCATTCTCTCAAAAGTTGAGAAACTCCATTGAAAAACAAAAGAAGAAAAATAAAATAAGTGTGTGATTGAATCTCTAAATCGTTTAGGGATTTGTTTTGTGAGCGTAGCCCACACTACTCTCCGTTGGTAACGAGACATAGCACGGAAGAATTTTTGGTGACGAACAAATCATCATCTTCCTCCTTTCATATTGGTCACGGCAGTGAGGCCTTATTTTGGCTCATTGCCGCACCCTTGCCTCTTGATTCGGGGCACGTTTTGTTTCGTTTTAATTCGGGATTTTGGGAAACTCTTTGGGGACGTTTTAGGGCTGAGTTGGGACTTTTTTTGAGTGATTAAATCAGACCTTAAATACTCTTTCTGTTCACGCCTAAAGTGGACTGGTTTGTGCGCAGTTCGCTTGTGTAACGGGTGTAAAATAGTCCAATAATTCACTGCAGTTCGAGGGCTGTTTCGGGGGCATTCCGGGGCTGAAATATTTTGTGAAACAAAAGCAAAATTTCAGTATACCCACTGGTTTCATTCGGCCAAAGGAAGGGCAAAGCAGAAAAAATTTTCAAGTTCGATCCGTGTGCCTAATCGCTTCCGCTGCGCGAGGAAAGCGTTTCCTACAATTGGCATCAAGAGCGAGGTTTAAAAGTGTTCTTAATCCTTTTCTTTTTCATTTAAAGTTTATGTTTTAATATATTTATATGAGTTATAAATATTATATGCATGTTTAGATGAGTGGGCACATTGTGATATTCATATGATGAATGTTTTTGTTATTTCATGTGATGAATGGATTTTGCATTGGTCGTAAATTTTTCCGGCTCTTATTTTTTGTAGTTAGTTTTGTTTTTGGGATGTAAGGCCATAAGGCCATTGTTTACATTTATTGTACTTTTATTTTTCAATATAAAATTTCAATTTTTGTAATTTGGAGCAACGAAGTCGCAAAAGGAGCCAACACCACTTTGAAGCGGGATTTGAAGACTAAGGAATCCCTTGGTGAATCTTATGTACTAATTAGATTAGTATAGGAAAAATAAGAGCCCGGTCAATGCAAAATATTTTTTTATGTTATATGTATGTTTATTTCGAATTGTTTGAATAACATGTCATAGCTTAGGATGCTCACTCTTGCATTTTACATGTCATAACATGTCATAGATGCATTATCATTGTACACATAAAAATATGATTTTATGTTATTTAAAATGTTTAAATTAAAATATGATATGCATAGAAATCAATTAATTAGATTAATTGGATTTATGGTTTAAAATTCGAATTCTAATATATTGGGCTTAATTGGTGCATAATAAATTCCATTGGTATATAGGATGGAAACCCGGATATAAATTCCATAGCCGAATCCGAATGGACGGTAATATGGTATGCACTCGGGATACAATTCCACGTACCATTGGATTTTATAACGCACTAAAATTTATTAAATGTTTAATTAAAATTTTGACCTTTTAGAATTCCATAAAATTTAAACTTATTAGTGTCTAGTATTTTAAGAGTTAAGATATAATAGCTCACTAATACCACTCTAATTAAATTAGTTTAATTGAGTAAAACTATTAGTAGAGACTAATGAAATATTAGTGATACAATTTTAATAGTTAAAATTGATTAGCTCACTTATGACAAACTAGTGTAAATAAAAATTAATTATGATTTAGCCGCCATAATTTTATCCACACTAGTTAAAATAAAATATTAGATATTTTAGATAGAAACCTTAATTTTTAAAATAGTGAGTGGGAGAGGGATATACGACAGTATATCCCGCGATCTCCGTTGTTAGTCCAAAAACGTGAGATTCAAAAGGCGTCTCGAGACGGCTTTGTTTTCGTCCCCCTACGGATGGTGTCCATTTGAGTCAATATCAGGTTTGGGTTCCGAGAGGATAGGGATTCTAGATGTATCTTGTGAACTGACCTACCCTACGGCGGCACTTCACTCGCTAAGTCCAAGAATCCTGAAACGACGGGTTACACTCACAAAGGAATAATTAACTGTTAATAAAATTCCTTGATCGAATGAAACGGTAGTTGGTTAATATAGGAATAAGAGTTGTTCCCGTATATATTAAATTGACTGAGATTGTCTCGATCTATCATGCAAGTACTTGACCTACCCTACGGCGGCACTTACTTGTGGGATGACAGATTTTCGTAGCATAGTAATTCTCTTAGGTTTCTAATTCATTATTCAAGGTTCATGCATCATGTTTAATTTTATGCCAAAATTTTTTGATGATTTTAATATGCGATGAATGAATGTTAAATGCATGTTTATTTTATTTACTAGCCATGGTTTCTCCAATTATTTCCATACTCAAAAGATAAATTAACAGGAGAAAAACTATGTTAAGTGGAAAAGTAACATGAACGCTATCCTGGTCTGCGAATACCTAATGTTTGTCCTGACGGAGGAAAGTCCACTCGAGCCGGCCAGAAATACTGGCCAAGTTGTGCGCGATACCTACCAGAAATGGGTCGCAGCAAATGAGAAAGCCTGTTGCTACTTGCTAGCAGGGATGTCTGAGGTTCGTGCTACAGAGCATGAACCAATAGCTCTAACATCTCAGATGATGGAGTCATTACAGGGCATGTTTGGGCAGCCTTCGGAGCGTCAACGCCTTGAGGCCATGGTCTCAGCGATGACTGCTAGGATGAAGCATGAGACATCATTCCGAGAGCATGTCTTGAAGATGATGACCTATCTCAACACTGCTGAAACCCATGGAGCTCGTATTGACGAGCGTAGCCAGGTGACCATGATTATGGAAACTCTTCCGAAGAGTTTCCTGCAGATTAAAAGCAACTATGTTATGAACAAGTTGACTTTTACTTTGACCCAACTGCTTAATGAGCTCACCCATTACGAGTCCATGCTACTAGATCCTCGTAAGCCCAGTGCTAAGATAAATTTTGTCAAGTCTTCAAAAGAAGAATAACATTGGGAAGGCTGAAGGTATAGCTACTTGATGTACGTAAAGACCTTGCTGAAGGTAACTTTACTATAAGAGTCAGGATAGAGGATGTTGTTTCAGTAAAGCAGTAGGAGTTATCAGTTTTCAATTTTTCAAATAAAAGTTATTTGAATTTAAACAAAATGGTATTTGTTTTTGTTTTGTCATGGAAATTTGATTTCTGTTGCAAAACTATTGCATGATGGTTATCATTTTATCTAATAATAAAAGTTATTATTTCATAAATGGATTGCCTAAATGCTAAGGAAACTAGGAGATAACTTGTATGTGTTAAGACTGTTAACACATAAGCCATTGCTCAACACTGAAATGTTTAAGGTTGAGAAACCTAAAACTAAACGGCCAAAGATTTCTCACGATGACACGTATCTATGGCATCTTAGACTTGGTCACATCAACCTTGACCGGATAAATAGATTGATAAAGAACGGAGCCTTAAACCAGTTAAAGCTCGGGACTTTACCAGTTTATGAATCTTGTTTAGAAAGAAAAATGACCAAGAGACCTTTTACTGGAAAAGGTATAAGAGCCAGTCAACCACTAGAGCTAATACATTCGGATATTTTCGGACCGATGAATGTAAAAGCCCGAGGTGGTTATGAATACTTCGTCACATTCATTGACGATTATTCAAGATATGGGTATGTCTACCTAATGCATCACAAATCAGATACCTTTGAAAAGTTCAAAGAGTATCGTGTTGAGGTTGAGAACCAATTAGGTAAGACAATCAAAACTCTATGATCAGATCGTGGAGGGGAATACCTCGACAGAGATTTCGAGGAATTCTTAGTTGAGCATGAGATAGTATCCCAGCTCACAGCGTTTGGAACACCACAACAAAATGGTGTTGCAAGAGGAGAAATCGGACCCTACTAGACATGATGAGATCTATGTTTAGTTATAACTCACTACCTAGTTCATTATGGGGATATGCACTGCAAACCGCAATGCATATCCTTAATCTAGTTTCATCTAAGTATGTTCTTAAGACTCCCTTAGAGTTGTGGAATGGTCGTAAAACTAGTTTACGATATTTCCGCATATGGGGGTGTCCAGCACATATGCTGAAGAATAAGACTACAAAGTTGGAGCCACGTTCTCAGGTGTGCATATTTGTAGGCTATCCTAAGGAGACTATGGGTGGATTCTTCTACAGTTCTGATGATAATAAAGTGTTTGTATCGATAAATGCTACGTTTCTAGAGAATGATTATATGAGGGAGTTCAAACCTCGAAGTAAAATATTACTCGAGGAGTTACTTACTGGTTCGACCAGCACGCCATCGTCAACGAAAGTTGACAAATACATAGCACCTTCAACATCTGATAGTCAGATGCTACCTAGTCAGAATGATCTATCACCTAGACACAGTGGGAGGGTTGTACGATAACCTGATCGCTACCTAGGGGTTGGAGAGACACAAGTTGTCGCCTCCAGCGATGGCATAGATGATCCATTGACCTATAGTAGTGCAATGGATGATTCTAACAAAGAGGAATGGCTCAAAGCCATGAACCTAGAGATGGAGTCCATGTACTTCAACTCGGTCTGGGAACTTGTAGACCAACCTGATGGGGTGAAACCCATAGGTTGCAAGTGGATCTACAAGAGGAAGAGGGGATCAGATGGGAAGGTACAGACCTTCAAGGCTAGACTAGTGGCCAAGGGTTATACCTAGAAAGAGGGAGTTGACTATGAGGAAACTTTCTCGCCAGTAGCTATGTTTAAATCCATCTGCACTCTTCTGTCCATTGCCGCATATTATGACTATGAAATTTGGCAAATGGATGTCAAGACTGCATTCTTGAATGGAAATCTTGATGAAAGTATCTATATGATACAACCAGAAGGGTTCATCGCCCAAGGTCAAGAGCAAAAGGTTTGCAAACTGCAAAGGTCCATTTATGGACTCAAGCAGACATCTCGATCTTGGAATATAAGATTTGACTCAACAATCAAGTCTTATAATTTTGAGCAGAATGTTGATGAGTCTTGTGTATACAAACGCGTCATTGACGGGAAGATGGTTTTTCTTATTTTATACGTTGATGATATTTTACTCATTGGGAATGATGTAAGGATATTATCAGACATGAAAACATGGCTAGCTGACCAATTCCAAATGAAATATTTGGGAGAGACCAGTTATGTTCTTGGGATCCAGATACTTCGGGATCACAAGAAACGACTGTTAGCTATGTCTCAGGCATTCTATATCGACAAGATCCTTGTGTGATTTGGGATGCAGAATTTCAAGAAAGGAAATATGCCTTATCGACATGGAATTCATTTGTCGAAGGAACAGTCTCCTTAGACACCTCAGGATGTTGAGGAAATGAGACATATCCCATACGCCTCAACAGTTGGTAGTCTCATGTATGCCATGTTATGCACGAGACCGGACATCTATTTTGCAGTGGGAGTAGTCAGTAGGTTTCAGTCAAACCCAGGATTGGATCACTGGGTGGCTGTGAAACATATTCTCAAGTATCTTAAGAGAACGAGAGATTATATGCTTGTATATTCCGGTGAGGATATAATCCTAAGGGGATATACAGACTCTTATTTTCCAACAGATGTTGATTCCAGGAAATCTACATCTGGATCAGTGTTCACCCTAGGTGGTGGGCTATTGTATGGCAGAGTATAAAGCAATCTTGTATTGTTGACTCCACCATGGAGGCTGAATATGTAGCGGCTTGTGAAGCGGCTAAGGAAGCAGTCTGGCTCCGTAAATTCTTGGGAGATCTGGAAGCTGTTCCAGATATGGATAGACCACTCACACTCTATTGCGATAATAGTGGTGCGGTGGCAAACTCCCAGGAACCGAGAAGCCATAAGAGGGGAAAGCATATAGAGAGGAAATATCATCTCATCAGGGAGATAGTGCAGAGAGGAGACGTTACCGTCACAAAGATTACATCCGCATAGAACCTTGCTGATCCGTTTACAAAGACCTTGCCGGCAAAAGTTTTTGAAGGTCACCTAGATGGTCTAGGATTACGTGACATGTCCCATTTGCTCTAGTGCAAGTGGGAGATTATTGGGATATATGCCCTAGAGCTACATGTGATGTAAACGGTTTCATGTGTTTTGAAATAAAACGATGCATTATTCATTTATCAAATTGTTTGTTTAATTTTCGCATATTATATATCTTCTTAAATACCCTAGATTATTTATGTACCTTCAGACTTAGTATATGAGTGTCATATACAAGAGGATTTAAGTCTGAAGTTAGTAATCTTAAATAGTCCATAGATAGCAAACAAAGCGGGTACTTTGTTTGCGGTTTATCTATAGCTGCGGTCCATTCTATATTTGTATGGCGATCTTGATCCAGATCGTACATGTAGAGACATGAGAATGGAGGCACCTTGTATGATGCGATCATATAGGACTGGACCCAGATAGAAATGACATTCTTATAATATCCGTTAAGCAAAGAAAGTCATTTCAATCTACTTGATGGTTATATATGGATTGATCTTAATCCTGAGTGTACTACGAACTCATGCATGGCAGGCTGTGTCCTTTGATTTACAAAGGTGATGTTGGTGTAGCAGTCCCGACCAATAGCTACGTACTTTGGGGGCACAGTTTGTTTTGTAACTGGGAACGTTTTACATAGACATGGAGTTCACTCCTTCTTGCCAGAAGTATATGAGTATCTTTCTTAAGGGTTGATTCGGTACTTGAACGATTTGAGCGCTCAAGTCTTTCTATTACGAATAGAAAGATTAATATTCATAATAGTTATGAATAAATCGTTCATTAGAGAATCAATGGAACTTAAGGTAAAAATAATTAGAGAGGTATAACGGACATTATGATCCGGCTCTAATTACGAGATACTCGTGAAGGGTAAATTCATATGCAATGACTATATCGGTGGACACCGACTTGGTTCGGCTTAATATTTCATCTACGGCAACGAGAGTGCAACTTCGGGTTTTTAGTGGAATAACCCGGAGTTAATAATTCGAAATATTTAATTAAGAGCTTAATTAATATTTCGAGATTATTGGAGCTCGGAACTGTAGGTCCATTTGATCTCTGTGCTACCTCGATATACTATAGCGAAGTTAATATAATTGGATAGTCCAATTATATACTCACAAAGAATAAATATTATTAATATGATTAATAATATTAATTATGTCACACTTGAAACTATATGTTAAAAGTTAATGTATGGTATTAATAATTATATAATAGTTATTGAATATAAAATATTGAAATATATATGATATAATTTAATAAGGCTAAGATTGTAATTTCTATGTTATGGGTTTTGGAAACCCTTGATTTAATTTTGGAAGTAATGACTTTCAAAATATTAATCATACATTTAATTTGTAACATATATTGACTTTATGGAAAGTAAATAATATTGTTACAAAATTAATGAAGGAATATAGGGCATGGCCGAATTCCTTAGACTATAAGGGAAAGGATTTGTTTATTTTGGAAACAAAATATCCTTTGCATTATTATTGGAAGTTATGACTTTCAATAAGGATTATTGTTTAATCAATTTTATAACATCTTTTTAATTATGGTAATTAATATTTGATGTTACAAAATTTAATTCAAATCCTAGTGTAACATCCCGCCTAAGCCAGGATGCTACTGGTAGGAGACAGGCTAATCCTGACTCCATAAGCCTCTGACTCTGACAAAATTTCGGCATGACCTCAGCTAAAAATCATGCAACCTGGATCAAAGTCCAGCACTTCAATACAACCTATAGGGCCCAGACACAATATATCACTAACATAAACAACTCAAGATAAAATATAATTGGGCTCCATGCCCGGAAATACGTAGAAACAAAAACTTTTACAAACTACACTTTATACAATTCAATTCTCTACAATTAGACTTATTACAACTTGACT
>SKCR01046215.1:0-119347 GCA_019454045.1 Zanthoxylum bungeanum | reverse complement strand
CCCAATACTCTACGATTCTCAATATACCAGCAGTTGGCGTACACAGAACCGGTAGAGTCCTAGACGACCTCAACAAAGTATATTGATTGTCGTAAGCATTAGCGGTGCAAGTCTCAGGTTTTAAGACCAAATACACCTACCCTGATGTCGGACTCCCATAGACACATAGTCATAATACCAATGGGATTCGAGGGGTCTATCCAGAGCGAAGTTGTTCTCGTACCATCGGTGAAACACAACCTCCTATCGCACTTGCATAAGTATCCAATACTTAAAATATGAGAACTATGCCGTTGTGCCCTCACAACGCGCACAAGTGCAATACTAGCCTATTCCGCATTATCGATGTCCTGTCTCGATAATACTCCGGCTAGGGATATTTAATGATTAATCTTCGTGGACTGACTGTCTCATATCATTCTCCATCCAGGAATAAATCATAGGGACCTCTAATCATTTATACATCTAAGGTGATCTAATCACAAATGATAAGAGTGCAATCTCCTTTGTCACATAGTTAATTTGTACAACAACACCGTGATCTGTACAAATAGTGACGCTATGGGTCATATTATCCAACAAGTGCACTGGTCGAACCAGCAAGTAACTTCTCAAGTAACACCTTACTAAGAGGTTTGAACTCTCTCTTATAATCATCCTCTAGAAATATGGCGTTTGTCGATACAAACACTTTATTATCTTCAGGGCTATAAAAAATCCACCCATAGTTTCCTTCGGATTGCCTACAAATAGACACACTTGTGAACGTGGCTCCAACTTAGTAGTCCTATTCTTCAGCATATGTGATGGACACCCCCCATATACGGAAATGTCGTAAACTAGTTTTACAACCACTCCACAACTCTAAGAGAGTTTTAGAAACAAACATAGATGGAACTATATTAAGGATATACATTGCTGTTTGCAATGCATACCCCCACAATGAACTAGACAGTGAACTATAACTAAACATAAATCTTATCATGTCTAGTATGGTCTGATTTCTCATCTCTACAACACCGTTTTAATGTGGTGTTTCAGGTGCTGTGAGTTGGGATACTATCCCATGCTCATCTAAGAACTCATCGAAATTTTTAGAAAGGGTATTCCTCTCCACTATCTGATCATAGATTTTTTATCGTCTTACCTAATTGATTCTCAACCTCAGCACGATATTGTTTGAATTTTCAAAAGTATCTAACTTATGATGCATTAGGTAAACATACCCATACCTTGAATAATCATCAATAAATGTGACGAAGTATTCATAACCACCTCGGGCTTTTACATTCATCGGTCCGCAAACGTCCGAATGTATTAGCTCAAGTGGTTGACTGGCTCTTATACCTTTTACAGTAAAAGGTCTCTTGGTCATTTTTCCTTCTAAACAGGATTCACAGACTGGTAAAGTTCCGAGCTTTAACTGGTTTAAGGCTCTGTTCTTTATCTGTTGGACAATTATGACCCATAGCATCACTATTTGTAAAAGACATGGTGTTCTTTGTACAAATTAACTATGTGACAAAGGAAATTACTCTTTTATCATTTTGTAATTGGATTACTTAGATATATAAATGATAAAAGTCCTTATGATTTGTTCTGGATTAATAAGATATGAGACAATATTAATCCATGAAAGGTTTAATCATTAAACATCCCTAGTCGTAGTATTATCGAGACTGGACATCGATAATGCGGAATAGACTAGTATAACACTTGTGTCCGTTATGGAAGCTTAACGGCATAATTCTCATATATTTAAGTATTGGATACTTATGCAAGTGTGATAGGAGGTTCCGTTATCTGTTGGAACGGAAACAGCTTCGCTCTAGATTGACCCCTCGGAATCCCATTGGTAGTATGACTATGTGTCTATGGGAATCCGCATCAGGATAGGTGTATTTGGTCTTAACTTGAGACTTGCATCGCTAATACTTGCGACAATCAGTACGTTTTGGTTTTGGTTGTTGGAGCTTTAACAGGTTCTGTGTACGCCTCTTCTAGGTATACTGAGAATCGTAGTGTGTTGGGTGTGATGTCAAGATGGAAGTATCACTTCATTCATATGGAGATGATGATCACGTAGGATACATAACTGGTACTCTAAAGTGCTGCAGCCATTGTGAAAGTATGATTGGGTTATGACTTTCCGATCAAAGAGACTAGTTGCTAGTGATCCAATATGTGCTTCGTACGGGGCATACACAATTCCGCCCTAGGCCTAGCATGTGACATCCGATACTGGATCGTAATACGCAATACAATGTATACTATGCCTGATAAAGATTTTATATTCTTCATTGAATATTTATGGAGAATTGGGTAGGCACAGTGCTTTGCTAGAAGCCAACCATATCTTGTAAATCGGTAAGAACGTGGTATCGGGTACGCACGTGTTTGGATAGTCCGACAACCGGATTTACTGCCAACATATCCAGGGATCTCTTGGGTCGCTTCCCAAAGATTCACCAATGAGATTTGACTCGAACAGAATTAATCTGGGATAATTATGAAAGAGAAAATTAATCTGGAAATAATTACGGCAAGAATTAATCTGAGATTAATTATCAGAGAAATAATTAATCTAGGATTAATTACGTCGATAATTTATCTGTGATAAAATTCGTCGAAAAGAGAGAATGCGATTAATTTGGAATTAATCGGAAAAATGAATTTAATAGTGAAATTGGATTTTACTATTTAATTTATTTAATTGGGCTAAAATAATATATTAGATATATTAATTGAAATTAGATTTCAACACGGAATTAAAAATGGATTTTAATTCAAGCGAACGAATTATTTTGGAATTAATTCGTAAGCGAATTCCATAATAATTTTATGAGGCATCATTATTTAATTAAATTGGATTTAATTATGTCGCAACGGAAAATTCATTTAATCGGATTAAACGAACTCGAGCCCGAAGTGTGTTGAGCAACCCAACTTTAATTTTGATTTTAAGTGTGGGACCCACCAACTTACATCAACAAGTCACTTGAGTGATGAAAGTGGTTGGGAGCTTTAATGCCAACTTATCCAACACACTTTGCATTTATTTTTTGGAAAAGGATATACACATTTTGGTTGTTGACTTTTGGACATGTTTTTGGAAATCAAAATATCAAAAACACACTCTCTCATCCTCTTCCTCCCTTGGCCGAAAGTTTGCTACTATTGGAGGGCAAAATTTGCTTTCAAATTTTGTTCTTGCTAGAATATAAGGAGTCAAGTGAAGGTGATAGGGAAACTCACCCAAGTGTTGGAATTTACAAAGCTTGGAGCTTTAACAAATACAAAGAAAAGTTTTGAATCTCATCCGATCAAAGTAAGTTTTTCCACAACTTGTCTTTGATTTTTCACACAACAAATCATCTTAGTGATCTTGTGGCATGTGTAGGACACTAACATTATCAGCCTATCTTTTCAGTCAAGACTGATATGACCAAGTCTAAGATGCCACAGATATGTATCATCATGAGAAATCTTTGGCCTTTTTGTTTTAGGTTTCTCAACCTTAAACATTTCAGTGTTGAACAGTGACATATGTGTTAACGATCTTAACACATACAAGTTATTTTCTGAGTTTCCTGTGCATATGGTTAATCAATTTCTACCAATAATAACTAAATTACTATTAAAAGAAACTGGAAAACCATCATCCAAAAGTTTGGAAACAAAATTCAAATCCTGCGACAACCAAGAATGAATAACACATTGTTCAAATTTAAATAACTATTATTTGAAAACTTAAACTGGAAACTCCCACTGCTCTTGCTGAAATGACATCATCTATCCTGACCCTCATGCTGTAGTCACCTTCAGCAAGGTCCCTCCATTAGTCTAGTAGCTGTAAAGAAGAACAAACATAGTTTGTGGCTCCAGAATCAACAATCCAAACGGGTTTATCATCCTCCACTAATAGAGATTCGATAACAAGTAAATTGTACTTACCTTTAGCCTTCGTCTTCTTCAGCTCAGCAAGGTATTTAGGACAATTGTTTTTCTAATACTCGTCCTTGTTGCAGTGGAAACACTTTCCTTTGGGCTTGGCATCCTTGGAGCCTTTCTTGTTTTTATTCTTCATGGGCTTAGCCTTGGCCTTCCCAGTGTTATTCTTCTTCTTCTTCTTCTTTGCAGATTTAGAAGACTCGGTAATATTTTCCTCAGCATTGGATTTACAAGGATCCACAAGCATGGACTCGTAGTGGGTGAGCTCATTAAGCAGGTGGCTCAAAGTAAAAGTCAACTTGTTCATAATATAGTTGCTTTTAAACTACAGGAAACTCTTCGGAAGAGTTTCCATAATCATGGTCACCTGGCTCCGCTCGTCAATACAAGTACTATGGGTTTCGATAGTGTTGAGATAAGTCATCATCCTCAAGATGTGCTCCCGGACTGATGTCCTATCGTTCATCCTAGCAGTCATCGCTGAGACCATAGCCTCATAATGTTAACGCTACGAAGGTTGCCCAAACATGCCCTGCAATGACTACATCATCTGAGATGATGTAGCCATAGGCTCATGCTTCACAGTAAAAACCTCAGAAATCCCTGCTAGCAAGTTGCAGTAGGCCTTCTCATTAGCCGCGACCCATTTCTGTTATGCATCGTGCACAGCTTGGCCAGTATTTCTAGCCAGCTTGGGGAGACACTCCACCGTCAGGAAAAACTTTAGGACTTCACATACCAGGATAGCGTTCATGTTACTTTTCCACTTAACATAGTTTTCTCCCGTTAATTTATCATTTGAGAGTATGAAAATAATTGGAGAAACCATAGCTGAAAAATAAAAATAAACATGCATTCAATATTCATTCATCGCATATTAAAACTATCAAATAATTTTGGCATAAATGTAAACATGATGCATGAACCATGAATAATGAATTAGAAACCTAAGAGAATTACTATGCCACTGAAATCTATCGTCCCACAAATAAGTATCGCCGTAGGATAGGTCAAGTATTTTTATAATAGATCGAGATAATCTCAATCGATTAATATATGCGGGAATAACTCTTATTCTTATATTAATGAACCACCGTTTGATTTGATCAAGGAATTTTGATTAACATTTAATCATTCTTTTGTGAGTGTGACCCGTCATTTCGGAACCTTTGGACTTAACTAGTGAAGTGCCGTCATAGGGTATATTAGTTCACTAAATACATCTAGAGTACATATCCCTTCGGAATCTAAACTTGATATTGACCCAAAATGGACACCATCCGTAGAGGGACAAAAGTAAAACCGTCTAAATGCGCCTTTTGAATCACACGTTTTTGGACTAACAATAGAGATCGCGGGAAATACTGTCGTATGTCCCTCTCTCACTCACTATTTTTAAAAATAAGGTTTCTATTTTAAAATATCCAATATTTTATATTTACTAGTGTGAATAAATTTATGGCGACTAAATCATAATTTTTACTAACACTAGTATATTTTTATTGACCTAACCAATTTTAACTCTTAAAATTTATATCATTAATATCATTATTCTCTACTAATTAATATACTCAATTAAACTAATTTAATTAGTGTAGTATTAATGACTATATTTTAACTCTTAAAATACTATAACACTAATTAGTTTAAAATTTTTGGAATCCTAAAATGGTCAAGTTTTAAATTAAACTATTTAATTAATCTAAGTGCGTTATAAAATCCAAAGGTAAGTGGAATTGTATCCCGAGTGCAGACCACATTACCGTCCATTCCGATTCGGCTATGGAATTTATATCCGGGTTTCTATCCTATATACCAATGGAATTTATGATGGACTTATTAAGCCCAATATATTAGAATTTCAATTTTAAACTTTAAAACCAATTAATCCAATCAATCGTTTTTCCATGCATATCATATTCCAATTTAGTATTTTAAATCACATAAAATCACATTTCATGTCTAGAATATATATGCATCCAAAAACATGTTATGGCATAAACATTTCATCTCTAAAATAAAATCATATTTCATGTCTAGAATATATATGCATCCAAAAACATGTTATGGCATGTGAAATGCAAGAGTAGGCACCCTAAACTATATGACATGTTATTCAAACGTTTCGAATTAAAGATATATATAACATGAAAAAAAATATTTTGCATTGATCGGGCTCTTATTTTTTTCCTATACTAATCTAATTAGTATAAAAATATCACAAGGCATCCATTGGTCTTCAAATCTCGCCCCAAGGTGGTGTTGGCTTCTTTTGCTACTTCGGTGCTCCAAATTACAATAATTGAAACTTTTACATAGGAAAATTAAATTACAACATTTATAAACAATGGCCTTATGGCCTTACATCTCAAAACCAAAATCAACACAAAAATAAGAGTCGGAAAAATTTACGACCAATTTAAAATCCATTCATCACATGAAAAATATTAATCATTCATCTTATGAATATTATTTTGTGCCTACTCATCTAAAAATGCATATCAATATTTATAACTCATATACAAAAAAAAAATAATAACTTTAAATTAAAAGAGAAGGGTTAAGAATACTTTTCAACCTTTGCTCTCGATGCCAATTGTAGGAACCATTTTCCTAGCACAGCGGAAGCACGTTAGGCACCCGAATAGGACTTGAAAAATTTTCTGCCCTTCTTTTTGAGTGGCTGGATGTTACCAATACCAAGACTGAATTTTTGCTTATGTTTTGGATAAAATTTCAGCCCCCGAACAGCAGCACAAAATTGGACTATTTTGTACCCGAAATGCGCCCAGTTCACTGCGTGAAACGGCCCCTTATTTGTGTGACACACTCTTGTGTTTCAAGTCTGATTTTTCAATTATAAATATCCCATACACAGTCCCAAAATAGCCATATGTGTTCAAATTTAATGCAAGAGTTTTACAACCTAGCATAACTCATCAAGGGTTCCAAAAACCCAAAATTTGGAAATTCCAAATTTGGCCTCATAAAATTATATCATATAAAATTTATATTATGTATTCAATAATTATCATATATTATTAAAACCATATATTAAATTTTAATATAAAGTTCCAAGTGTGACAAAATAACATTATTAATCATATTAATAATATATATGCATATGTGAGTATATAATTAGACTATCCAATTATACTAAATTGTTACAGTATATTGATCTAGCGTGAGGACCAAATGGACCTATGGTTTCGAGCTCCAATAATTTTGGAATATTAATTAAGTTCTTAATTAAATATTTCTGAATTATTAGCTTCGGGTTATTCCAATAAAAATCTGAAGCTGCACTCTCATTGCTATAGATAGTATATTAAGTTGAACCACGTCGGTGTCCATCGATATAGTCATTACATACAGATTAAACCTTCACGATATCTCGTAATTAAAGCCAGGCCATAATGTCTGTTACACCCCTCTAATTATTTTTACCTTAAGTACCATTGATTCTCTAATGAACGAATTATTCATAACCATTATGAATGTTAATCTTTCTATTCACAATAGAAAGATTTAAGCGCTCTAACAGTTCAAGTATCGAATCAACCCTTAAGAAAGATACTCATATACTTCTCGCACGGAGGAGTGAACTTCATATCTATGTAAAATGTCCCCAGCTAAAACCATGTCCCCAAAGTAAGTAGCTATTGGTCGGGATTGCTACACCAACCCCACCTTTGTAAATCAAAGGACATAGCCTACCATGCAGGAGTTCATAGTACACTTAGGATTAAGATCAATCCATATATGACCATCTGGTAGATCGAAATATATTTCTTTATTTAACAGAAATTATTAGAAACTCATTTTTATCTGGGTTCAGTCCTATATGATCACAGCATATCAGGTGCCTTCATTCTCATGTCTCCATATGGACGATCCCGAATCAAGGTCGCCATAGAATTATAGAATGGACCACAGTTATAGATAAACCACAAACAAAGTACCCACTTTGTTTACATCAGACTTAAATCCTCTTATGTTTGACACTCATACAATAAGTCTGAAGGAACATGAGTAATCTAAGGTAAACATGATAATATACAATATGCGATATTAAACAAACACTTTGATAAATGAATAATGCATCATTTTATTTCATAAAATATAATACCGTTTACATTACATGATACTCTATGGCATATATCCCAACACAATGGTGATGAGAAAGTAAACGAATAACTTTTATATTTGGCGCAAGGCCCTATTAGAAGTATTTGTTCTTATAAAAGTTTCATTGTTAATGGCTTTAGATTCCATACAAAGAAGCATACTGACAAATGTAAAACCTAAAATAGTGGAGTGGTTGTGAAGGGGGATGTCAATAGTGGAGAGAAAGACTATCTTGGATTAGTAAGAGACATTGATGAATTAGAATATCCTGAACCTAATAAAATTATACTTTTTCAATGTGATTGGTACGGTGTATAAGATGAGCAAAATGGTATAAAGAATGAGCTGAATGAGGTTATCACAATTAATAACACGCGTTTTTTACAAACCGATGAGTCATTTGTGTTTGCTAGCCAAATTGAGCAAGCATATTATTTTCTAGATCAACTGGACTCTAATTGGTGAATAGTAGTTAAAATAATTCCTCGTAACTACTATGACATGGCTTTTAATTAAAAAATGGTGATGATAATGAACCATAGTAGAATGTTGGAGAGCCTAGTTAGTATATTATTCTAATTATAATATGGTTGATGCAGATGATGCGGAGATGTCGTTAGTAAGGGTTGATATAGATCCAGGAACTATGGATAGAAATGATATGAACAAACTTAGTGGTTGTAGGTCTAAAAAAGAAAAAGATGATAATGATGATGATGACGATGTGGACTCCATAAGTTATAATTCTAGTGAATGAACATTTTGATATGGTAAATAATTTTATCTGAATATTTATAATATATTGTATTATGTTATTTATTGTGATTTTATTGTTTCTATACAAATGCCAAATGCTATTCCTTATGTTTACTTGTATTTTTCATAGATTCAATGGCAACTCAAGTAGAATCCTCACATGTGGAATGATTCCATTCGAAACAACCCGAAATAGAAGTTGGTACGTTAGTATTGTTTAAACTTATGTAGTTGAAATATCTACATTGTATTTACTACATAGTTTATATTTTGGTAAAGCAAACACACGGGGAAAGACTCGTGGTGTAAAAAATAGAAACATAAAAGAGATGAAAAATTTGAACCAGTGACTGAAAATATACCTGAATATCTTCTGAGTGTAGTTGGTGATAATGCCCAATAATTCATAACAAAGACAAGTTATGTAGTGAAGCAATATTATCCCCTTAATGTCAATAAATAGTATGATATAAATTTAAGAATCAAGAAAAAGCTCATGGACAAAGTGAAGGTTAAATACATTTGACTCTAAGAATTTTTGTGTTAGCAAATGGTTGTATAAATATTTATTATTTAAGATTTGTAATGGTTTATATGTGATGTGATATAGGAAATGTTTGTGCTTCATAAGAGTGCTATTGTGGAGCATGTTGTTTGGAGGGTTTTGATGAAGAGGTATCGAAGTTGGTGATTTGGATTAATGAGAGATTATTATCTGAAATGGAAAACTGATAGTGAGCGTTTAAGTCATTGTCCCTCTAGAGTTGATTCTAATGAGTGGAAATGGTTGGTGGAGCAATATTGGGGAACATAAAAATTCATAGTAAGTTGACTGTCCCCAGTTTTCTTGGTTTCTGCGGAGGTTTCTGTTGCAACAGAAACCCATCTGCTGCAGCATATGGGTTTCTACATCCAGCAGAAACCCAGAAAACTGGGTTTCCACTGGGTTTCAGAAACTAGATTTCTCTTGTTTTTGGGTTTATGCTTCTGTATTTATGAGATTTTGAATTTTAATTCCTCACATGTTATTAATATAAAATTTCCAATGCAGCAAATCAATGAAGTGAATTCTGCTAATCGGAAAAAACAAAAGATGCTTGCTTGCATGAGTACCAAGTCTATTATAAGAATTCCGCACGAATTGGTAAACTTTTATTGTCAGTAGGTGTGTTATTTTATTTATTTCTATTGATATTTTTTTATTATATTTTACATTGTCTTATCCAACTCATAGAAAATGACAACAAGTACCATAGAAAACACTACAGAACTAACAAAATATCTTAGACTTTTTTCCAATAAAAGAAAGAAAAAAAAATCTCAGTTGGGTGGATAAAGAGGCTAAAGAAGCTTATCAAAAGTAGTAGGAATTTCATGAAACACAATTGCAATGCAATGAAATTGACACACTTACAACCCAAGAGGCTTTCACAATTGTTCTTGGGCATAGATCAGGATACCAATGAGGTATGGAAGAAGGCCATCTCGTTTTCAAAAGTGTAAATCATTGGGGCAACAAAATCATTATAGTGTGACGAATGAAGAGATAACTACTCGAATTTAATCTGAAGTTGAGGAGAAAATGGCTAACTTTTTTCTAAAAAAAGAGATTGAACTTCGAGTTACACTTAGTGCAGAGATAGATGCCAAGTTTTGTGAGGAGCTATGCATTGAAATGAAGAAGAGTTGCAACGGTTGGTGAAAGAAGAGTTAGCCTCTTCGCTAGAGGGTCATCATCCACCAGTAAGTAATAAGATATTTATACAAAGTTATTTCTACATTCTTGTGTTTTGAAATATTTGCTCAATAAATTTACAGTCTGATTCATCTTCTTCAAAGCCTGTTGATGAGAAGAAATCAGTCCCAAATGATGTTGGTCCAACTCAATGTGATATTGTAAGTCCTGTTTTGATTAACAAAATGGCGAAAATTTCTTTAAAACATATTTGATTGTCATATTTGATGGTCATATTTGTAGGAGTTATACACTTACTTGATATGTATTATTGCAGTGAAGGGCGCACAAGAATATATGTCTCATATACGTGGAGAGCAATGTGAGTCACATATACTTATTTTTTAATTAAATATAGTTGTGATGCCTATAAAAATATTATTACAGAATTAACATTTATAGTAAATAGATCAAAAGGCTTTGAATGGAGCAGTTGCAGGATCAACTCAAACGACAACTCTGTAGAGAAAAATGAGTTGATACAAAATTTTAAGATTGCAAAGTAAAATAGTTTGGTAGTATATTCTTTTTTAAAACTTGACCTCAATATGGTGAAGATAGGAAGAAAAGACTAAAATCACATCGAATCAGTTTCAGATGATATGTTCCGACAATAGTTCCGTGACTTTTGTTCCATATATATTTCATAAATATCAGGTAATTTGAAACACTGTTTCAAAATATCAGGTAATTTGAAACACTGTTTCAGAATATCAACTCAAGTTAACTTTAATTTTATTTCTTGAATTTTTCTCATTTCTTCAGTTTTAATTTTTTTTTATTTTTTTTACATATAATTCGTTTTTGTTTATCTATTGATATGAGATTAATATATACTGATATAATTATTTTCATACAAATGCAAGTAACTATTTTGTTAGTTGAGAAAGTAGTGGACAAATGAGAAGCTAGTTCATTCGATGAATGGTTTCGTTTCACCATATGTTCAAAGTCTTTTTGTAGTTTGAACATAGAATGTAAATTTAGATATGAGATGAAATATAACAACCCACCTAACGCCAGGATGCTACCGACAGGAGACATGAAAATCCATCTCCATAAGCCTTTGATGCTACTAAAATTTCGGCATAACCTCTTCTAAAAATCATTAATCAAAGTCTATCACCTCGAGGTGTCCTAATATCAAATACAAACCATTATTCTCAATTCATAAGCAAATAGGCATCCAGCATAACATAATCTCAATTCATAAGAAAATAGGCCTCTGGCCTGACATTATACAGAATAAATATAAACAACTACGTGCTCAGCACGATTAAAACTACAAATGAGATACAAATAAAAAAAACTAAGGCTGCGGGAGCCCATAACACAACCCAGAATAATACAACAACTCAAGACCAAATTGATTGCATCGGGTGATCCGCTATCTGCAAAATGCCTCAAGAATCTTCCAACTCTTTAAGTCCAATATGAACCTGTAACACTAGCAAACTGTTTGGGTGTGAGCCATAAAGCTCAGTAAGTAACTCATATCTTATGAAAATATAACAAGTGACAATAAGAACTTAAATAGAAATCAAATATATGTGACTATACTCAAACTTATAAATCTTATTGTAATCCGATGACAGCATACACATATCATACCTTGATAATACACTCACTGCACTGAATGCAACATAAATTTTTCTCACAATCGGAACTAACTTAGTATCTACCAAACCAAAGAAACCTACGACTAAGACCATCCCAAACCCATGGTGGTTTAGTCAGCTTAAACTATAGTTGGTTACTTTATAAAGGTTACCTGAGCTAAAAATGCAAACATTAGCTAACTGTGAGCTGTAGTACATTTACTGAACCACTGAGCATTAAACCTCATACCTCTATACAACATAAGGTAGCTAATTTTATGACAAACGGGTAAAATATAAACGTCAAATAAAAAAAATCAACAATCAGCATATCAGAATTACTAAATTGTTACAAGTTCAGATTTTATTAACTTGTTATTATCCTTATACTTAATCAATGTCAAACTTTCATATTTACTTATCTACAAATGCACTATTCCAATAGCTAACATCCAAAGCATACAAAGCAAAGCATGAATACCATAAAGTATATCATTTGATATCAAATACACTTCAATCACATGAAACATGAAGTCATACACATATACTTTTATCACAATTATCCATCTTTGAAATATCATCAAATCGACAATAAAAACAAAATGTCTAAGAAAACTGTCTTTTCAGAAATCTATTTTCTTATCTAAAAATACATCTCTTTCTGTAAAACTTTTTCAGAAAAAACTATTTTCTATTTGTAAAACTCTGAGCTTTTCAGTAAATACTCATTATCAAAGCAGTAACTTTCCGAGTTCATAATACTTAAATTCAAGTTTTCCTTTCAAAACTTTTGTAAAACAGTTGTGAAAACATCATCCGAAATACCATTTTTCATCATATACATAATCCTGTGGTCTTGGGGCGTTACGTCTCGCAATCCCCCAAGCCACTAAACCAGTAAATAGTGGTGCTATCAGTGCCACCAACCTGTCTTAAACTAAACTAGTAAACAGTGGTGCTATCAGTGCCACCAACCTGTCTCTGAAACTAAACCAGTAAACAGTGGTGTTATCAGTGCCACTAGCCTGTCTCTGAAATCCGGGTCTAAGGGCCTCGCTATCCTACTAACCCAATACCCAGGATCTAGGAGCATCTGTCATCCCTAGTCCTGTATCACGTGTGCACACGTACCAAATTGGTTAATGTTATTTCGGATTAGTTATCAATATCCGTCAATTCCATATCTGAATCAAGTTATATCTGAAGTGAGTTTTTTCCCCATACCTTCAAAATCATAAAATCATACATTTGAAATCATTTCATCATTAAACCATTTATCTCAAACCAAGCTTTATCAAAAAGCTTAAATCATATGTCTCATCTCGAGTGAAATCAATATTTCAAGTCAAAATCAATTTAGTCAAATGATCTGCAAAAATCATATTTGAAATCATAATTAAAACTTTAAAATAAGTGCTCTATAAAATCATTAATCAATTAAACATACCCGCATGCATACATGTCACGTGTCACAAACTCATTACATGTTTTCTCATACCCAAACATATACACGAAAAACATTGTTTAATCATTTAGAATCATCACACACATATGTTTATATATATATATATATATATATATATCAAACATATGAATATATTTATTACTTCAAATTCTGATACCATGACCTTATAATTCTTACATTCTTTACTTATCACTCAACATTCACCATTCATCTTCGTATCCAGTCAATCACGAACTTCCATCACTCGGAAAAGACTTTATCCTATATAATCTCAACCTCTATTCCGCTAAATTGTATACATTAATCAATAACAAACTTGTCCCAATGACGTCATCTACACGTACGATTACAAATTCTAAAGTTATAACTTATTTCCTTTACCAATCCTTTATACCCAAATCATACATATCCAATCATGTCATACATATACAAATACACGTTCATATGCTAATACACACGTTTATACATACACATATATTTGCATACACGAATGTTGGACAATTATGACCCATATCGTCACTATTTGTAAAAGACATTGTGGTTTTTGTACAAATTAACTATGTGACAATGGAAATTGCATTTTATCATTTTGTAATTAGATTACTTTAATATATAAATGATAAAAGTCCTTATGATTAGTTCCAGATTATAAGATATGGGACAGTATCAATCTGTAATGGTTTAATCATAAAATATCCCTAGTTGTAGTATTATCGAGACTGGATATCGATAATGCAGAATAAACTAGTATTGCACTTGTACGTGTTATGGAAGCGTAACGACAAAGTTCTTATATATTTAAGTATTGGATACTTATGCAAGTGTGATAGGAGGTTGTGTTTACCGATGGTATGGAAACAGCTTCACTCTGGATAGACCCCTCGGAATCCCATTGGTAGTATGACTATGTGTCTATGGGAATCCGCATCAGGTTAGGTGTATTTGGTCTTAACCTGAGACTTGCATCGCTAGTACTTGCGACAATACTTGCAACAATAATTACACTTTGGTTTTCCTCGTCCAGGACTTTAACAGGTTCCGTGTACGCCTCTTCTGGGTTTATTGAGAATCGTAGTGTATTGGGTGTGATGTCAAGATGGAAGTATCACTTCAATCATATGGAGATGATGATCACGCAGGGATACAGAACTGGTACTCTAATGGGCTGCAACCATCGGGATAATGTGACATGGTCATGATTATCAGATTAAAGAGACTAGTTGCTTGTGATCCGATATATGCTTTGTACGAGGCAGACACTATTACAGCCCCAGGCCTTACATGTGACATCCGATACTAGATCGTAATACGCAATACTACGTATACTACGCCTGACATAGATTATATATTACTTTAAGAATATTTCTGGAGAATTGGGTAGGCACGGTGCTTTGCTAGAAGCCAACCATGTCTCATAAATTGGTAAGAACGTAGTACGAGGTACTCACGTGTTCGGATAGTCCGACGACCGAATTTACTGTAAATATATCCAGGGATCTCATGGATCGCTTCCCGAAGATTCACCGATGACGTATGATTCGAACATAATTAATCTAGGATTAATTACGGAGAGATTTTATCTAGGATAAAATACTATTTGAAGAGAGAGAACGATTAATTTGGAATTAATCGATAAAATAATATATTTGATATATTAAATGAAATTAGATTTCATAACGGAATTAAAATTAGATTTTAATTTGGGCGAACGAGTTAATTTAGAATTAATTCGCTAGCGATGTGAATAGTAATTTTGCTAGGCACAATTATTTAATTAAATTTGTTTTAATTACGTCGCAACAGAAAAATCGTTAATTCGAAATTAACGAACCCGAGCCTGGGATGTGGTGCGGGTCCACTCGGATTTTGAATCATTTGGGGCCCATATGTCACATCACAAGTCACATCACTTGTCACTTTGTTCACTTTATTGTTATGGAAGTTAGTGAAGACTTGTAAATTACTCAAGGTGATGACTTGATCGACATATACCAAATTTGGGATATTTGGTATATCATAGATTTTCTTTTGAAAATTGAATAACAACAACTTCATCACTCTCTCTCTCCCTCACGGCATTGCTCCATTTTTCTCTCTAAAATTTGGCTTGGACGAATTCAAGAAGAAGAAGAAGAAAAATTGTGGCAATTTTTCTCAGTGCTAGCACACCAATGGAATCATATAAGGTGATAGGGAAACCAATCCCAAGAGCTTGGAATCAAGATCAAAGCTTGGAACTTGGATTCAACATTCAAAGAGGATCCTGGAGGAACTTCTTAAAGCAAAATTTTTGTTATCAACGCATCCTATATCCGATCAAAGTGAGTTTATTTCCGCTATTCTCCTTTATGTATTCACATGTTTTATGCTTGAATTGATTTTGGGAACACCTTAGAAACCCTACAACGAATCCATATTAGTACCGATTCATACACTTCCATACATCCATATATACACATGAACATTAAGTTCATTTCATGTCTCACTTCATGTCATATCAAATATAAAGATTCATACATGTCGTAGTCGATTATCATAACCATACGTAATCTTGAACTTCATTCTCAATAATATACCTTAACTATTATCTTTTAACCTAACATGTCAATCATATATATATACATACACATATAACGAAATCATTATAGACTAACCAAAGTGATCAGTTACCTTAAATTATCAGTTTATGCGTTTTTGGAAATTCTTTTGAAAACGTTTCCGCAAACGCTACGGAAGGGTCCCAAACCCTCCGAACCTACCCATATTTATCTAAACACTATTTTATCATCACCTATAACTCATATCCATCATTATGATCAAAAATATATTAATACACGAAAAAACCCACTTTTACCAAAAACTTGCATAATCTATCGGATCATTCTAATTCATTCTGTTTTCACTCGGATTCTACCAAATGCACATATTCAATATACTAATACTCAAACAAATCATTTTATATCATTACGCTACTCTATAAAACCGCTGGATACATCCGAATATTTAAGGGAAAACTTTAAATTTACGGATTTTTATAGGGAGCTCTTACTCAGATTTTGAGGCCATATACGGACTTCAAACGATCCCACGAACACGCTGGAATTGACAGAATTCCGATTGGAGCTACTGTTCAGTGTGGGTCACAATTCATCAAAATCTTCCTTCCTCGTTTTGTATACAATTGAGCACGAATCGGAAAAATCACCACCACCATCTTGTTTTACTCTCCGAGGACTTCGATTTGGCGGATGGCTTGGGTCGTTAAACGAAGTGAGGAGCCAGGATCGAAAAAATTCAACTCGCGCCTTTTTCCCTATATTTCTCACCGCTTCAGTTGCCAAAAGGGAAATCACTAGCCACCATATGGCCGACCTGGTCAAGACGAAGCTGGAGGTGCCTGCGCACACCGTCGGGGTTGACCGGCCGACCGTGTTATTACTAAATTATTACAAGTTCATATTTTATTAACTTGTTATTATCCTTATATTTAACCCATGTCAAACTTTCATATTTACTTATCTAAAAATAGGCTATTCCAATAGCTAACATCAAAAGCATACAAAGCAAAACATGAATACCAAATAGTATATCGTTTGATATCAAATACACTTCAATCACATGAAACATGAAGTCATACACATATACTTTTATCACAATTATCCTTCTTTGAAATATCATTAAATCGACAATCAAAAAAAAATGTCTAAGAAAAATGTCTTTTCAAAAATGTCTTTTCTTATATGAAAATACATCTCTTTCTGTAAAAATTTTCCGAAATACACTTTTCTATTTGTAAAATTCTGAGCTTTTCTGTAAATACTCATATCAAAATAATAACATTCTGAGTTCACAATACTTAAATCCAAGTTTTCCTTTCAAAGCTTTTGTAAATAAATTGTGAAAACATCATCTGAAATACCATATGTCATCCTATACATAATCTCGTGGTATTGGGGTGTTACATCTCACCATCCTCAAAGCCACTAAATCAGCAAACAGTGGTGTTATTAGTGCCACCAACCTATCTTTGAAACTAAACCAGTAAACAATGGTGCTATTGTAGGACACAGAAACCGGCGACGCTGATCTAGGCTCGCGGCCTAGTTGGGAGTATGGAATAGCTCGCGGGGAACTAAACGGGAGAAATAACATGGAGTCGCCACCCGGTGTGAACCGGGACAAAGATTTAAGGCCGCACTCACCCCTCGCAAGGGAAGACCTCAAACCGCTGCGTTCGGAATGGTCCCTTACTTAATGCCACTTGTAATGATATGATTTGTTCAATATCTTAACCGAATCTACACAACATGCTCAAGAGCAACCTATATCTAGTTCATGTTAATAAAGATAAATCTTATGTCTAAGTTTGCATGCTAGGAAATTATAACACACGACAACACACAACAATCTCATGAACATACTTCAATTATATAATGCGGAAAACAAATAACAACATAAACATAATGAAAATTCTAAATGCAAAATAAATAACTAATCATGCTTAAAAATAAACAACTAAATCATGCTTAAAAATAAACAACTAAATCATGCTTAAGAAATAAATAACATACTAGACTAAATCATGCTCGAATCCAAGGTCGGATGAAACGAAATACGTGTGTCTCTTAAGTAGTACGTGGCATTGTATCCCGAGTGCAAACCGCACTACCGTCCATTCGGATTCGGCTACGGAATTTACGTCCGGGTTTCCATCCGATATACCGCAAAAGAGAACACATATTCCGTTCATCCAAAATTCACATCATGCCTCAACAAACGACTCTCATTGTGATAATATATCAAAAGAAATAAAAATAAACGAAAGATAATAAAACAAGAAGGTGCCCTCTGGTCTAACCTCTTTTGTCGTCTCACGAAAGCGTGTTACACGGCCGTCAGAAGGGTTGGTGTTCCGTAACTTTTCTGGTTCACTAATCCAACGTTATTCCTCGCTTTTTCATTACTGTTTGCTTACTGTTTCCGCGGTATTTGGGCAGTTTTTGGGCGTGATTCAGAGGGCTGTTTCAGGGGCTATTTGGGCGTGATTCAGGGGCTGTGTCAGGGGTATTTTCGGTGGTTACAAGGGCTGTCTCAGAGGCTTTTTCAGAAGCTATTTCATGGGTGTTTTATTCACTATTTTGGGGTGTTTTAGGGGGAGTGTGGGCTGCAGTTTGTAGGTTCTTGTTCGGTGACTGTGGGCAGTGCGTTTTTAGTGTGTTTCATGGTGAAGGGGGCTTAATCCAGGTTTGTTTATTCACGATGCTTTGCAGGTTTCATTGAGGGCTGCCGAGAGTCTCAGTTCACGTGAGTGTGAGGTGTGGTTTAAGGTTTATTCTTGTTTGTTTGTTTTGTGCCGTGAGTGAAGTTGGGAGAAGGAGAGAGATGGTTAGGCGTGAAGGGAGAGTCTTGTGGCTGTTGAAGGGTTATTTGGTTAATGAGCAGTGGCTGCTTTGTGTGTGTTCCACGTGAAGAATGGGGACGGGTATTTGGTTTGTAGGAGGGGTGTGTCTTGTTAATGATTCAAGGGCAAGGGTTTATTGTCGGTTAGAGAGTAGTAAGGGGATTTGTGTGTTCGGCTATTTGGCAGTGAAGGAGCGGCTGTGTACGTGAGGGCAGTTTTGCGTTGAAGGTTGAAGAGGGGTTGAGGACGTGTTGTTGAGTGATGGGCTGATGAAGTGAATTGGCTGAGTGAAGGGTTAGGGTGAATGCGTGAGTGGGCTGCAACATGTGGAGCAGGCTGTGTGAAGGCAAATTGCGTGAGTGGAGTGCCTGTTACGTGTTGGAAGGAATGGAAAGGGCTGTTGTGGTCTGTTTCACGTGGCTTTGTGCGTGTCTTGGCTGTGTGATTTTGTGGCTTGCTGATTTGCTAGGGTTTAGTCGGTGGTGGGGTGACTTTGTGGCTATGTGTGTGTCGGTTAGAGGGGCAAAGACAGAGGAGGGTGGCTGCCTTGAGTACGAAAGAGAAGCGAGAGAGAGGGTCGTTGTTGAGTGAATATGCGTTTAGGGTTTTGCCAATTTTTGTTTGTCTTTGCTCCCGAGGGAGAGTTAGAGACGAGAGAGAGAGGGGGGAGTTGTCGAAGGTTTATTGGTTTTGTGGTGAGAGGGAAGAAGAGGTCGTGACTGGAGAGAGTGGCATAGGGGAGTCACCGTGAGGCGTGAAGGTTGGTCTGTGTTGGTTGCTGCTTAACTTATGATCGGTGATGGCTTCAACATGGTCAAGGGGTGCATGAGTGAAGGCTTGTTGTAGTGTGAGAGGCTGCCGAGTGAAGGGAAGAAGATAGATCAGAGCTGCTAGGGTTTTTTAGTTTGGTCCATTGCAGAGTGCTTGTAAGTTGCAGGTACGAGAGAGAGTGATGATGAGATTGAGGGCCGAGAGAGGTCAAATGAGAGAGTCATGCGAGAGGGGGAAACCAGCCAAGGCAGTTAGGGTTTGTTGGATGCTTATATAGTGAGGGGGTAGGGTTAGGGTTTCTGCATTGTTTATTTGAAAGGAAAGAAATCAATTAATTTATGTGTGTGTTTAATTTTAATTATTTAAGGCAAGAAATTATTTAAATTAGGTGAGTGATTTATTTAATTTTGAAATTTAATTTAATTAGATTTAGTTTAAATGGATTTTAATTTGATTTTAATTTACTTTAAATTAGTTAACTTTAATTTAATTTAATTTAATTTGTGACATGTATTTTAAAGGTTTTAATTATTTAATTTGTGAGATGTGTTTTAAATGTTTTAATTAATTTTGGATGTGATTTAATGGGTTTGGTGTGTTTTAAAACAGAGGTCCAACAAGCGAACCCGAAGCGAAACAAGCGAGTTAAATCTGAAAAAATACTAATTCCCAACTTTACCCTTCCAACGTCCGTTTCCCGCGGCTTTCACAACTAAAGAGGTAGTGTCTCCATACGAGACTCATCATCGGGCTGATATGTAAAAATGAAATGCCTACAGTCGCCCCCACTTTGATGGGACTTGTGCAGTGTGTGACAATGACAATCCTATCAAAGTACGTGCAATGCATTTTCACTTACCTGGCTCGCCAACTGCCACCTGACTTGCCTGCTACTTTGAACTGAGTTGATATGGTGGCGAGGTGCCTCGACCCCTGGGCTTTGTTCCCGAACCACCGAATGTGAACTGTGCTGATGATGCAGTGGGCCCTCGACCTTGGGAAGCATCCCGGAACCGCAACTGATGTGTGGGCCCTCGACCCTAGGACACATCCTAAAAGTGATGATGAATGAATTCTTGGCTTGCCAGCTGCCACCCGACTTACCTGTTGTTTTAAACTGAATTGATATGATGGCGAGGTGCCTCGACCTATGGGCTTTGTTCTCGAACCACCGAATGTGAACTGTGCTGATGATGCAGTGGGCCCTCGACCCTAGGACGCATCCCGAAACTGCAACCGATAAAGGGGGTACCTCGACCTTGGGCACCTCGACCCAACACCGCTGACAATAGGGACCTCGCCCTCGAACTGATGATGTACTGGGCACCTCGACCCGGAACTACAACCGACAACAGGGGCACCTCGACCCTGGGCACCTCGACCCAACACCGCTGACAATAGGGACCTCGCCCTCGAACTGATGATGTAGTGGGCACCTCGACCATGGGCACCTCGACCTGGAACTACAACCGAAAACGGGGGCACCTCGACCCTGGGCATCTCGACCCAACACCGTTGACAATAGGGACCTCGCCCTCGAACTGATGATGTAGTGGGCACCTCAACCCTGGGAACCTCGACCCGGAACTACAACCGACAACGGGGGCACCTCGACCCAACACTGCTGACAATAGGGACCTCGCCCTTGAACTGATGATGTAGTGGGCACCTCGACCCGGAACTACAACCGACAACGGGGGCACCTCGACCCAACACCATTGACAATATGGACATCGCCCTCGAACTGATGATGTAGTGGGCACCTCGACCCTGGGCTCCTCGACCCGGAACTACAACCGATAATGGGGGCACCTCGATCCTGGGCACCTCGACCCAACACCGCTGACAAAGTGGGCCTCACCCTCAAACTGATGATGTAGTGGGTCATCGACCCTGGGACGCATCCCGGAACTACAACGAATGATGCAGTGGGCCCTCGACCTTGGGACGCTTCCCGGAACTACAACCGACAACGGGGGAACCTCGACCCTGGGCACCTCGACCCAATACCGCTGACAAAGTGGGCCTCACCCTCAAACTGATGATGGAGTGGGTCCTCGACCCTGAGCTGATGCTGATGTGGGCCTCGCCCCCAAACTGATGCTGATGTGGGCCTCACCACCAAACTGATAATGATGTGGGCCTCGGCCTCAGACTGATACTGATGTGGGCCTCGCCCCATGGGACTCATCCCCAAAACTGGTGCTGATGTGAGGTGGTTCATTCCCGAACCTTGTTGTGTGAGGTGGTCCATTCCTGAATCGTTACTGTGAGGTGGTCAATTCCCGAACCATGTTTCATTCTTGGAGTGCCATTCCCGGCTTATTCATTCTCCAACTCTGATCCATTCTTGGATTACCATTCCCGGCTTGTTCATTCTCGAACTCTGATCCATTCTCGGATTACCATTCACGGCTTGTCCATTCTCGAACTCTGATCCATTCTCGGATTACCATTCTCGGCTTGTCCATTCTCGAACTCTGATCCATTCTCGGATTACCATTCTCGGCTTGTTCATTCTCGAACTCTGATCCATTCTCGGATTACCATTCTTGGCTTGTTCATTCTCGAACTCTGATCCATTCTTGGATTACATACCTAGCAGAACTGATCTGATATCTCCATACCCGGAGTGCCGTACCTGGCAGAGCTGATCTGATATCTCCATACCCGAAGTGCCGTACCTGGCAGTACTGATCTGATATCTCTATATCCAGAGTGTCGTATCTGGCATAACTGATACTGAACCAATATGGGCCTCGCCCCTATAATGTCATACCCAGCAGAACTAATACTGAACCAATGTGGGCCTCGCCCCCAGAATGCCATACCTGACATAACTAATACTGAACCAATGTGGGCCTCGCCCCCAGAATGCCATACCCGGCAAGCCTGCTATTGATGCTGATGATAATGTAGGTCTCGCCCCCAGAATGCCATACCCGACTAAACTGGTGCTGATAATAATGTGGGCTTGGCCCTAGAGTGCCATACCCGGAAAAACTGATGCTGATAATAATGTGGGCCTTGCCCTATGATTCATTCCTGGATTCATTCCAAAACTCTAACAGTGTGGGCCTCGGCCCTAGGATTCATTCTCGGGAACTGTTGGCGATGTGGGCCTAAACCCTGGGATCCTGAAACTACTGTGGGCCTCGACCCATGTTTCATCCTTAAACTGATGTTGATGTGGGCCTCGACCCTGGGACTCATCCCCAAAACTGAAACTGATATAGGCCTCAACCCTGGGACTCATCCCCAAAACTACTACTCATATGTTACTGATTCTGGTTGGCTTGTCTTTGCCGCTTTCTCTTTTTCTTCTTTGAAACCTGTGAGTACAAAACAAAACAAACACAAAAAAAGAGAATGCAAAATATGTTACGTGCATGCATGCATGCATGAATGAATTTCCTATTCTGCTGGGTTAGGTCTTCCGTCAGTTCTCCAAGTGATTGCTCAGTCTTCTCTCTGGTCTTATGGCTCATTTTCTTGTAACACTTCTTATTCACAGGGTGTTAGACTGGTCGCCCCCAGTCTTGATTTAGCTTTCTGCTCTCCGATGTTTGCACTTGGTCAAGATGAACCACATGGTGGGGCCTTCCATATCAACATGCTATTACAAGCTACGAACTAGTCTCAATAGTTATACATATAATTGCCCTCAAAGAATGCTCAGTAATGAAACCAGAGAACATTCAAAACACTCAATGCAACTCAAATCTGAGTTTTTGAATAAATGATCTATGCTAGACTCAAAGTGTGTGTGTGTGCAAAGGTTCTTTCACAGCTTGATCCTTAAGCAAGCCAACTCAATGATTTCGTTTCAAAAATCGGGATCGATGGGTCAAACCAACCTAGATGTCTCAATTATGCCTGCAGTTGCTTTTCTGTGCTCAATGTGGTATGGTTTTCTTTCTCTTTTGTCTCTTTTTTTTCTCTTTTTTTTTCGTTTTTTTTCATTTTCATTCATTTTTTTTTCAACACACCTACCCTTTAAGGTAGCATTTCTCCTCATGGTGGTCCTAATACTCGCCCATGGGTAGCTTCACGCTTATCGATTATAGGCAGTTTATTTCTTTTCTTTAGAGACTGTTTTTTTGCAACCATACCACATATCATAACACAAGCAAATCAGGATAGATATCTAAGCATACTGTCATTCACCGACCTACAATTTCTTCGACTAGTCACTTTGCTAGGTACTCAGGTTTTCACCGCTAAGAACCATAATCAGGTGCTTACGAGTCTAACTTAGATCAATTACTCAAAGCGTCAGATAAAAGCACGTCAAGGGTTTATCGTTTCTAAAGTTTCACTCTAAAGCAATCAATTTTATCATCGGACTTATGTCTAACTATCAAGGACTAAAAACAAACAATTTTTTTTTCTCTTCTTTTTTTCTTTTTTTCTTTTTTTTTGAAGGCCCCCCAATGGTCTTTCTATCCTTGCCGCAAGGTTTTTTTTTTGTTTCTCGATTTCCTTTTCCCCGCTATCCTTGTTTGCTAAACTCTTCTTGACAAGTCTTCTTTTACCCCTAACCCAACGGATATCTATGATGGCTTTTAAGACACAGGGTTAACATGATGTGTGTATGCATGAGATGCATGAGATACGTGCAATGTATGTAATATATAAGCCCATTTAAAAAATTTTACACTTGTTGGGCCATTATCATTTTAAAGTTTTCAATCATACTATTGCGCGGTGCAAACTTATCCCAGTTGAAAAAGGCCCAACAGGTTTACACTTTGCGATAACATGGCTAAACAACTTCAAATGATAAGAGGCTCAAACATAAAATGGCCCATTGGCATTTTAGAAGCTTTTGGTCCAACTGTCAAATGACACGAACTCGTCCCAGTTTAAATGGCCCAACAAGTTCACATCTTTTGACAAAATGTCCAACTGGATCCAAAAGACGACGGTCCAAAACATCAAAATAAAAAAAAAATAATTTCTACCAGTTCTACGACTAAGGTTCACATGTGGGTTTACGGGGTGCGGAAAAAAGGCTCTCGCTGACGAAGGCTCTCGCTGACAATGCCTTTAACTAAACCCCTTCAACCCACTATAGACACGGTTAACTAAAGCACAAATCATAAACATCACAAGACATGATTTCGGGGCTAATTCTCTATCCCCAGTGGAGTCGCCAGGCTGTAGGACACAGAAACCGGTGACGCTAATCTAGGCTCGCGGCCTAGTAAGGAGTACGGAATAGCTCGCGGGGAACTAAACTGGAGAAATAACATAGAGTCGCCACCCGGTGTGAACCGGGACAAAGATTTAAGGCCGCACTCACCCCTCGTAAGGGAAGACCTCAAACCGTTGGGTTCGGAATGGTCCCTTACTTAATGCCACTTGTAATGATATGATTTGTTCAATATCTTAACCGAATCTACACAACATGCTCAAGAGCAACCTATATCTAGTTCATGTTAATAAAGATAAATCCTATGTCTAAGTTTGCATGCTAGGAAATTATAACACACGACAACACACGACAATCTCATGAACATACTTCAATTATATAATGCCGAAAACAAATAACAACATAAACATAATGAAAATTCTAAATGCAAAATAAATAACTAATCATGCTTAAAAATAAACAACTAAATCATGCTTAAAAATAAACAACTAAATCATGCTTAAAAATAAATAACATACTAGCCTAAATCATGCTCGAATCAAAGGTCGGATGAAACGGAATACGTGTATCTCTTAAGTAGTACGTGGCATTGTATCCCGAGTGCAAACCGCACTACCGTCCATTCGGATTCGGCTACGGAATTTACGTCCGGGTTTCCATCCGATATACCACAAAAGAGAACACATATTCCGTTCATCGAAAATTCACATCATGCCTCAACAAACGACTCTCATGCGATAATATATCAAAAGAAATAAAAATAAACGAAAGATAATAAATAAAGAAGGTGCCATCAGGTTTAACCTCTTTTGTCATCTCACGAAAGCGTGTTACACGGCCGTCAGAAGGGTTGGTGTTCCGCAACTTTTCTGGTTCACTAATCCAACGTTATTCCTCGCATTTTCGCTGCTGTTTGTTACTGTTTTCGCGGTATTTGGGCAGTGTTTGGGCATGATTCAGGGGGCTGTTTCAGGGGCTGTTTGGGCGTGATTCAGGGGCTGTGTCAGGGGTATTTTTGGTGGTTACAAGGGCTGTCTCAGGGGCTGTTTCAGAAGCTGTTTCAGGGGTGTTTTATTCACTGTTTTGGGGTGTTTTAGGGGGAGTGTGGGCTGTAGTTTGTGGGTTCTTGTTTGGTGACTGTGGGCAGTGCGTTTTTAGTGTGTTTCACGGTGAAGGGGGCTTAATCCATGTTTGTTTATTCACGATGCTTTGCAGGTTTTATTGAGGGCTCCCGAGAGTCTCAGTTCACGTGAGTGTGAGGTGTGGTTTAAGGTTTATTCTTGTTTGTTTGTTTTGTGCCGTGAGTGAAGTTAGGAGAAGGAGAGAGATGGTTAGGCGTGAAAGGAGTGTCTTGTGGCTGTTGAAGGGTTATTTGGTTAATGAGCAGTGGCTGCTTTGCGTGTGTTCCACGTGAAGAATGGGGACTGGTATTTGGTTTGTAGGAGGGGTGTGTCTTGTTCATGATTCAAGGGCTAGGGTTTATTGTCGGTTAGAGAGTAGTAAGGGGATTTGTGTGTTTGGGTATTTGGCAGTGAAGGAGCGGCTGTGTACGTGAGGGCAGTTTTGCGTTGAAGGTTGAAGAGGGGTTGATGACGTGTTGTTGAGCGATGGGCTGATGAAGTGAATTGGCTGAGTGAAGGGTTAGGGTGAAGGCGTGAGTGGGCTGCAACGTGTGGAGCAGGCTGTGTGAAGGAAAATTGCGTGAGTGGAGTGCCTGTTACGTGTTGGAAGGAATGGAAAGGGCTGTTGTGGTCTGTTTCACGTGGCTTTGTGCGTGTCTTGGCTGTGTGATTTTGTGGCTTGCTGATTTGCTAGGGTTTAGTCGGTGGTGGGGTGACTTTGTGGCTATGTGTGTGTCGGTTAGAGGGGCAAAGACAGAAGAGGGTGGCTGCCTTGAGTACGAAAGAGAAGCGAGAGATAGGGTCGTTGTTGAGTGAATATGCGTTTAGGGTTTTGCCAGTTTTTGTTTGTCTTTACTGCCGAGGGAGAGTTAGAGACGAGAGAAAGAGGGGGGAGTTGTCGAAGGTTTATTGGTTTTGTGGTGAGAGGGAAGAAGAGGCCGTGAGTGGAGAGAGTGGCATAGGGGAGTCACCGTGAGGCGTGAAGGTTGGCTAGTGTTGGTTGCTGCTTAACTTGTGATCGGTGATGGCTTCAACATGGTCAATGGGTGCGTGAGTGAAGGCTTGTTATAGTGTGAGAGGCTGCCGAGTGAAGGGAAGAAGATAGATCAGAGCTGCTAGGGTTTTTTAGTTTGGTCCATTGCAGAGTGCTTGTAGGTTGCAGGTACGAGAGAGAGTGATGATGAGATTGAGGGCCGAGATAGGTCAAGTGAGAGAGTCATGCGAGAGGTGAGACCAGCCAAGGCAGTTAGGGTTTGTTGGATGCTTATATAGTGAGGGGGTAGGGTTAGGGTTTCTGCATTGTTTATTTGAAAGGAAAGAAATCAATTAATTTATGTGTGTGTTTAATTTTAATTATTTAAGGCAAGAAATTATTTAAATTAAGTGAGTGATTTATTTAATTTTGAAATTTAATTTAATTAGATTTAGTTTAAATGGATTTTAATTTGATTTTAATTTACTTTAAATTAGTTAACTTTAATTTAATTTAATTTAATTGTGACATGTATTTTAAAGGTTTTAATTATTTAATTTGTGAGATGTGTTTTAAATGTTTTAATTAATTTTCGATGTGATTTAATGGGTTTGGTGTGTTTTAAAACAGAGGTCCAACAAGCGAACCCGAAGTGAAACAAGCGAGTTAAATCTGACAAAATACTAATTCCCAACTTTACCCTTCCAACGTCTGTTTCCCGCGGCTTTCACAACTAAAGAGGTAGTGTCTCCATACGAGACTCATCATCGGGCTGATATGCAAAAATGCAATGCCTACAGCTATCAGTGCCACCAACCTGTCTCTGAAATCCGCGTCTAAGGGCCTCGTTATCCCTTTAGCCCAATACCTAGGATCTATGGGCATATGCCATCCCTAGTCTTGTATCCCGTGTACACACGTACCTGATTGGTTATCCTTATTCCAGATTAGTTACCGATATTCGTCAATACCATATCTAAATCAAGTTACATATGAGGTTGGTTTTTGCCCCATGCCTCCAAAATCATAAAATCATACATTTGAAATCATTTCATCATTAAAGCATTTATCTGAAACCAAGCTTTATCAAAAAGCTTAAATCATATGTCTCATCTCGAGTGAAATCAACATTTCAAGTAAAAATCAATTTAGTCAAATGATCTACAAAAATCATATTGAAATCATAATTAAAACTTTAAAATAGGTGCTCCACAAAATCATTAACCAATTAAACATACCCACAAGCATACATGTCACGTGTCACTAACTCATTACACGGTTTCTCATACCAAAACATATACACGACAAACATTGTTGAGATTTTATCCATTGTTTTATGCATATCCAAATTCCAAAGTGATTTACTAAATCAAAAATTCTACTAAGAATTGATTGCAAAGCTGCAAAACATGTTTTAGAAAAAAATGTTCAAAACATTGCATCTAAACAGATTTTCGCACGTTGGCAAGCAATTTTAAGTGTTTTTGATTTTGAAATTGAATTTATTAAAGGAGAAAAAATTATGTTCCAGATTTTCTAACCAGAGAATTTCTTCAAAACAGATAATGCCACCCAAAAGAAAAGACACTGGTTACAAGACAGGATCTCAAACAATATAATTTGCACTGGTGAACATATAAATATCAGATTTTAATAATATTGGCTCGGAGTTTACAAACACAGTACCAGATCTGGATCCCAGAAATGGTGCTCTGAAGGAGGAGGGAGAAGAGAAATACAACTGAGGGGAGAGATCCGGTCTCTATGCCTCAGAGGATCAGTAACAGTTTTAATGGCAGAATTGATATGAATATCAATCTGCAAGCATGCCTTTCGAAATAAATTACAGGAAAAATAAACAACTTTGTATTCTTTTGTAAAATAAATGCTTACATTTTCTTTAGAGAGAACAAAATTTAGAACTTAAACTAAGAGAAAGGTTAGAGAAGATGGAATCTAGAGAGAAATTGAAAATAGATCTAAAAAAACACGGATGCCTTCAACTGAAGGTGAATGGGAACTATATACCCAACATCCAACAGCTATTACATCATTGAATTATTACATATTTGAATACTTTTTCTTTCTTCACATGGGATGCCTTTGCTTTATGACTTTTGCAACGTGCTTTGAAAACTTTTCCCTGCTTCCAAATGGGTTTGTCTGAGTTGTTGGGAAAAGCAACATGCTCGTGACTTTGGTATCTGCTTTTTGAAAAATTGGACTTCACAGCTTGGATGCATTTGCTTAACATGGCTTTGTTTAAGATGTTTGTGGTCCCACCGATCTTTGTTTTGAGCTTTGGATGTTCAAAAAGTCTTTGAAAATTTCTTATCCCACAGCTTTTTCCTCGTGATGAGAATAGTGAGTGAAGGGGAAAAGAAAATAATTTTCTTTTACTCAAATACTTTTTTTTTTCTCTTACTCATCATTTTGCTTTAATGCTTTAATGAGGAGAGAATACCGAAACAGTCGTCTTCGTTATCATCTCCAAGGGAAATAAAAGGTTGTGGCTCCCCACCACTTGATGAGCTGGCAGCAGATGATGTTGGCCTGGAAGCGAGGAGTTGATGCATGATTTGGAAATATTCCTCTTCTGATTTGGCACCTGCAAGGAGAGACTGGGCCTGAGACTTTTGGGATAGGAATGTGCTTTGGGTTTTTATGTCTTCAATGCTGGACTTGAGATGGCCTTTGGTACAGAGCCATTGCTGGACCATATGTTGGGACAACTTGGACTCTTCATCAAATTTGGACCACCATTTTACTTTGAAGGTTCTTTGGATGATCAATTGGGTTTCTTGAGTGTGGAATTGAAGACTCCACATCCAGACCCAGGGCAAGAAGAAGTTTGTACAGAAACAGAGGAAATGGGGTAATCTTTTCTCTGAACTAGAAGGGATATAATGGGCTTTAAAAAGGTTTAAACAGGCTTTTGCATTAGTAGTAAGGATATCTGGGCTTGGTCCATAATAGTTCCACCAGTGTTGGAACCAGTTTGGAAGGCTTTCGACAGTTATTTTTGAATTGAAGAAAAATAACCATGAGTGGCTTTTCTTTGGATTTTGAATAAGAAAGGTATTGAACCATGCTTGTTGGTAATCCCAGTAAGAGAAAGATAAGCAGTGGTTTAGGCTATTTTGAAAATTGGCGGGAAAGAATTTTGGGTTATGAAGGGATTCTCCCCATTGCTTTGGAGAAAAGACTTTAAGGATAATGGCTGTTGAATATGCTGGCTCAGAATGAGAATCAGAAAGATAAAAATGCTTGAATTTCACTGATTCAGTAAATTCAAGAATGTCTTGATAAAAGGATTGGGGTTTTGATAAATCTCATGGTTTGAAAAACCAACCCTTTGGAAAAAACTTTGAAATAGTGACAAATGGATCAGGATTATAAAACCCTTCTTCAACACTTAAAATATTTTGTTGATAGGTTTTATTATGCCAATCCGATTTTTGAGAAGGCTTTTGGGAAGAAGAGCTTCCACTTAAAACAATTTCTTTTTGGGATTTTGGAAAAAGAGCTTCTTTAGAAGATATCTTTTGGATTTCTTGATTTTTTTAAAAGCTTTGTAGAGCAAGAATAAGTTCAGGGGATTTAGAGATGGATTCAATCCATTCATTTACCTGTTCTTGAGAAGTAATAGCTTTGGATGAAGTTTCTTCTTCTTCTTGGATTGTGTCAACCCAAGATTTTATAGGAATGCCAGAGGTTAATTTTGGAATTGGTGGAGGAGATTGTGATTCTTTATAGGTGCTTTGGACATCTGGTTCTTTAAGTTTGGCTTTGCCAGTGTCTTTTCTTTTGGGTGGCATTATCTGTTTTGAAGAAATTCTCTGGTTAGAAAATCTGGAACAGAATTTTTATCTCCTTTAATAAATTCAATTTCAAAATCAAAAACACTTAAAATTGCTTGCCAACGTGCGAAAATCTGTTTAGATGCAATGTTTTGAACATCTTTTTCTAAAACATGTTTTGCAGCTTTGCAATCAATTCTTAGTAGAAATTTTTGATTTAGTAAATCACTTTGGAATTTGGATATGCATAAAACAATGGATAAAATCTCCTTTTTAATAGTAGAATAATTTTTCTGGCAATCATTCCAATGGGCTATATATATATATATATATATATTATATATATATATATATATATATATTATATCAAACATATGAATATATATATTAATTCGAATTCTAATACCATGACCTTACAATTCTCACACTCTTTACTTATCACTCAACATTCACCTTTCATATACGTATCCAGTCAATCACGAACTTCCATCCCTCGAAAAAGACTTATCACATACCATCTCAACCTCTATACCGCTAAATCGTATATATTAATCAATAATAAACTTGTCTCAATGACGATATCTACACGTACTATTACAAATTATAAAGTCATAACTTATTTCCTTACCAATCCTTTATACCTAAATCATACATATCTAATCAGGTCATACATATACAAATACGCGTTCATATGCTAATATACATGCTTATACATACTCATACATTTGCATACACGAATCCATATTAGTACCGATTCATACACTTCCATACATCCATACATACATATGAACATTAAGTTCATTTTATGTCTCACTTCATGTCATATCAAATAAAAAGATCCATACATGTGGTAGTCGATTATCCTAACCATACGTAATCTTGAACTTCGTTCTCAATAATATACCTTAACTATCATCTTTTAACCTAACATGTCAATCATATATAAATATATCAAACACGAAATCACTAATTTAAGTTCTCATCGTATGGGTTACTTACCTGGCTTCGCGAGCACTCCAGGTCCTAGTCACATCTGTCAAAACAAATGGCGAAATGTCGTCAGAATCGTGATTTACGGTATTCTCGACTAAACTATGATAATCCCAGATCTTTCCGAAACAACCAAATCAAGCCACATCTCAATATTTTCAGTTCCAATAATCTTATAACATCATTATAGACTAACCCAAGTGATCAGTTACCTTAAATTCTCGGTTTACGTGTTTTTGAAAATTCTTTTAAAAAAATTTATGCAAACGCTACGGAAGGGTCTCGGACCCTCCGAACCTACCCGGATTTATCTAAACACTATCTTATCATCTCATATAACTCATATCCATCATTACGATAAAAAACATATTAATACACGAAAAGCCCACTTTTACCCAAAACTTGCATAATATATCGGATCGCTCTAATTCGTTCCGTTTTCACTCAAATTCTACCAAATGCACATATTCAATATATTAATACTCAAACAATTTATTTTATATCATTACGGTACTCTACAAAACCACTGTATACATCTGAATATTTTGCGGAAAACTTGAAATTTACGGATTTTTACAAGGAGCTCTTACCGAGATTTCGAGGCCATATACGGCCTACAAAACGATCCCACGAACGCGTTGGAATCGATGTAATTCTGATCAGAGCTACTGTTCACAATGGGTCACTATTCATCCAAATCTACCTACCTCATTTTTCATGCAATCGAGCACGAATCGGAAATATCATCACCGCCATCTTGTAGTACTCTCCGAGGGATTCGATTTGGCGGGTGGCTCGGGTTGTGAAACAAAGCGAGGAGTCGGGATCAGAAAAATTCAACTCATGTCTTTCTCCCTCTCTTTCTCATCGCTCCGATCGCCAAAAGGGAAATCACCGGCCACAACATGGCAGAATTGGTCCAGACGAAGCCGACGGTGCCGACGGTGCCGACGCGTACCACCGGAGGTGGCTGGTGGCCGTGCGCCAACCACGCCTCCCTTTCTTTCTCTTCCTCCTCTCTCACTCTCTTATTTTTCATCTCTTCTACTTTTTTTTTGGTAATGTAGAACAGTAAAAGAAGCTTTACATATAATACAATTCTTCCAGAAATTACAAAATTGGCCCACTAAGAAGGGTATTTTAGGAAATCAGCTATTTTAAAGCCCTTCTTATGCGAATTTCAAAACGTGTTCAACACAAACATTGTTCGTCTCAAAAAAATGAGTCTGATGGTTCAGGAATCAAATCAATCGGAGTTTTTTTACTATCTTTATAGCGAAACAAGAAACATTTACGTGTAAAACGATATAATCAAAAATCACGTAACCGGTTCTCAAAACCACGCGTTTTCCAACACGATGAAATTTCACTTAAAAATATTACAATCTATTTTCCAACACATAGAGCCTTAGTTTCGAATATCAGTCAGTTCCAAATTCCAAACTTCAATTCTGAAAGTTTCTAGAACAGTTCTGAAAAATATTCGGAATATTACATGAAATCAATAAATTTTTTATTTTTGAATTATAACTAGTTGATCATTTGTCTGTTTTAATGTTGGAACATAATATTTTTTTTACTTGTAAATACAAATGTTGTATTTATATATTAATCTATTAAAATTTATGTTTTGTATCATTTTACAATACAAAATATCATAAGGTGTAAAAATCTTTTGAAATATAATTTCGTCACTAATAGTATATTTTTAGTATTTACCTACCTTCAGTGGCGAAATGAATCTCACCACATTTCGCCACTAAAAGTGCAGCATTAATGGTGAAATGAATTTCACCACTAAAAGTAATTAGATTTAGTAGCGAAATAAATTTCTCCACTAATAGATATATTATTAGTGGCGAAATAAGTTTCGCCACTAAATCTAATTACTTGGAGAAATAATTATTAGTGGCGAAATAAAATTCGCCACTAAAGGTGCACTTTTAGTGGCGAATTAAATTTTCGCCACTAATACATTTTGTGAGGTACTTTCAGTGGCGAAATATAATTTCACTACTAATAGTTTTAGTGGCGAATATTTTCGCCACTAAGGTCAATTTTCTTATAGTGACCAAAATTATAAGTCCATAAATAATCCCATTTTTTCGTGATTTATGCATTATTGTAATGTACGATTTACTTTACATGTATATTTTTATGTTTATGCTTGTTTTTATTATTATGCATGAATTATAATATGCTTAAATTGTGGGACCTAATGCTACCAAAAAATGAAAAAACTTAATAATTACATGGTTTGTTTAAGGTTTAATCACTAAAGTGGTTGTTTTTTTTTTAAAAAAAAAATACGATAAGAGCCTAAGATAAATTGGTCTTGAGTGAGACCCTTATGACTATTCTATTTATCTAGAGATTGTATGACATCGACAACCACTATACTATTAAGGTCGCAGCTTGTAGAGAGTACAGTTAGTCCCGCTGGGGACTAACCGAAGAATAATAGAGTCACCATCAGGTATGAAATATCAGAAATGATTTAAGGCTGATTACACCCCTCGCAAGGTTTAACCTTAAACCCATTTGGATTCAGAATGGTCACTTACTAATGCCAGTATAATATTTATGCTTAGAGGAGGTATCCTCATGTCTTATAATACAAGAACACAAAAAAGTAGTTTAAAGGCACACAAAGTGCAAACATGAATTATAAAATAATAAAAAAATATCAAAAATTTATTACAACAATGATAAAATACTAATGAAATAAATTTGGACAAGCATCACATAGTCGTGGCCTCGGAGAAGCCGGTTAGACATGGCTTGGTAGGCCGGATATAATGTTAAAATTATACCCAGATTTGCTAGAAGTCTAGTCGGACATAATGCACAACTCTGAAGCATAATCAAAATAATGGCAGGTAAAAATGACATAATAAACAATAAGCAAAAGTAATTCTAGTAATGAGATAGTAATGATTCCAGTAAAGATAAAAGAACAGTTAAAAAGATTGAAGCATGCATTTGGTGGGCATGGTCTTATAGAGGCCTTACCATATATAGTGTGTATCTCCAGCTTGACATGATTAAAGTTAGGCCGGACTTACTATGTAATCCAGACACGCAGAAACATACATATACAAATTCAGATACAATGAACAAGTATTTTGGATACATTCATAATAAAATGGCTACCCTCTAGTGGTATGTGGCATTGTATCCCGAGTGCGAACCATATCAACCTCCATTCGGAATCAGTTATGGAACTTATATCCAGGCTTCCATCCTATATACCATGGGATCACACAGTCACATATAAATTATGTCCGGTAATAGTAACAATAAACAAAGGAAAACAGTAACATGCATGGTAATATTAACGAGATAAATAGATATAATCTGCATAGCATGGTCATAAATAAATTTAAATCACATAAGCATGCATAATAGAAAGAAATAGACATGACCTAACATGCTTATAGGCGGCCAGAGGTGTGCACGTCCGGCCTGAAATACTGTGTCAAAGTAGAATCTCAAATATGCATAATATTAAAGAGGGTGTCCTCAAATTATACTTTTGAGTATGTAATGGCTCTGAAGATCCTCTCGAGCATTGGGTCTTTGCTGGATTCATACCAGAAAGTCTAGAATCCCAAGGGAAGGTGGGTATTTTCTCACTAGCAAGGTTACTATTTTTAGGGTTTTTTCTTAGGATTCATCTCTCTCACCAATCTCTGGATGTGCCACCCTTCAGATTGTGTACCCCGTTATGAAAATGCTATTGTTTTGTTTCATGGTTTTTTTATTTATTATGTTTACTGTCAGTTAGGCATGATCTATCTTTTGTACTTTTTTGGTTTAACAAAACACATCTGGCCAGACATGGGCGATGTCAAGTCAGACAAGAATGGCACATAAAAATGTGGGCCAGGCTTCCATAAGGCCATGCTCTGATTTGTTTACTTATTATCATGTTGCTACTTTATTGGTTCTAAATATTTATTTATTGTTTGCTATTTTTTAACTATTTCATTATTGTGAATTGTATGTTTTTTTATAAATTGTTATTGTATGTGATTGCATTATAGGATATGAAATTAGCTCATTTGAGCGTAAATATTATACTGGCATCAATAAGGGACCATTCTAAACCCAAACTGGTTTAAGGTTGGACCTTGCGAGGGGAATAATACGGCTTTAAAACATTCACGGTGCCTTATAACGGGTGGTGACTCCCTTATTCTCCGATTAATCCCCCAACGAGACTATCCTTACTATCTACAGGCTTCAAGCCCAATAGTGTAATGGTCATCGACATCATAAATATAGCGGTAAATCCCACTTCACTCCTACAGATGGCGACTCCACTAGGGGATAGAGAATCGGCCCCGAAAAAATACCCTGTAGTATTTATGGCGAGATTGATGAGAACCGTATCTTCATCCTTTGCATACCCATTTTAACCCCAATGTCATTGCATATTGATAAATCACTTTCACTTAAGGCAGTAGATTGGTATGTGATGATAATCATCACTTATTAGCACGTAGCCTTTGGTATTAAGGTGCGTTAACTTGGTCGCGAAACTTTTAAGTGGGGAGACCTAGTTGTGGACAATCATTTATATCCTTAAGTATAAAAATATGCGTTCATTTGGTCAATTGAACACTTCAGTGGGGAGACCTAGTTGTGGGAAACCATCCACCGATAAAAGCCTAAGTCGCACCCTTATGGTCCCATATAAAATGACTATAGGTTTTATCCTATAGAAGCCTCCCTTATGCTTGTGTTTGGGCCTCCAATCATTTTAAGTAACTTGAACCTTTTGTCATGGGATGTAAAACTTGTTGGGCTTTTTCAACTGGGACAAGTTTGTATTTCATGATGATTAGGCCAAATACTTTGAAATGATAACGGGCCACCTTGTATACAAACCTTATTGGGCTTGAAACGTTTTGCTATGATCAAAAGTGCCAAAATATGAGTCTGATACCAATAATGACTATCACAGAGAAAATGTACGCCTTGTTTTTGCCCATTTTGATATTCCTAAACATTTCTAAGTCCAACCCAAAATAACCAAGATTACTAAGGGTCCAATCTGTCATTTTTAGTTAATGGCACAATCTCCATATTAGGTTTAGGCTTTTTGTAAATGGACGACATTTGTCTTTAATAATGGAACGGAACCAAAGTAGCCCAAGTTTACCTTTAGTATAGGAGATAACGAACTTATGTACCCCCTCCCCGTTGGTACATGAGCTAAACCATACCTAGGGCTGATATAAGACTTACCAACGTGTGTATGAGGAATAAGGTTGGAACGGTATATGTTGATGTTTGAGCACACCATGTATCTCATGCATTTCATGCATACATACATCATGCTAACATTTTCTGTTGCGGCCATCATAGTGGCACGGTGTGTTAGGGAACAATGTAGACTCGTCAAGAAACAAGTAACATACTTAAACATGGAAAGCAGCAATAGCACCCGTAATAAAAATGCCCACATGTATCAGTTAATGATGGCAGTGAACAAGATAGCAGAACAACTACAAAACTTGGCCAACACTGTTGCTAACATAGCAGTAATTCAGATAGTGACTCGCGCGACAGGGATTGAAACCAGTAAGAGGAGGCTTGGGGAGCCTCATAATAGGACAATGGAGGAAATCTATTTGATGGATGATGATGACATATCTGAGTATGATGCGGGCAGAATGGCCAAATCCTAAACTGAGGCTGAGCTCGAAAGGCTAAAAGACCAAATCGAGACGATTTCCCAGAATATGCAGGGCAGACATGAAGACTTATTAGAATACAACACCATGACATTCAAAAAACAGCTTCCATCTCAATTTAGAATGCTCGAGATGTCCAAGTTCAATAGGAACGGGGACCTAATGGCACACCTCTGTTAGTATGTGTCCCTAATGAGCTTTACAACTTTATCACAATGTCAAATGCAAAATATGTTTGGGATGTCATTAGAAGAGGCATCGGTAGAATGGTACCACGACTTGGAACAAAAGATAAGAGATGACTAGAGAGCCTTTGTATAGGCATTTTTAAACCAGTATGTCACCGACATGGCGATAGATGTGTCACTTTTGTGACAAAGCACAAAGTAAAAACCTGAAGAAAACTTTAAGGAATGTGTCGACCACTGGAGAAGCCAGCTTGTGAAAATGTAGACACGACCCTAGGAAAATGACCAAATAAAGATGATCATCGAAGGAATAAAACCCTCTATCTACGACAAGTTGAGAAGGATGACCTCCATGATCTCTAACTTTCGGTAGTTAAAAGAGGGTGTAATAGACTTAGAAGAAGAGGAAGTAAGAAATAAGAAGAGTAATAGAGGGGGCTACGAAACAGTGGATGTGAATACCATCAAGAAGCGACACTTCTCCAACTTGGGAAGGGCAATGTCAAAGATCTTGGACAAGCTTGAGAAAAATGGCTTATTGAGACCACTAGAGCCGAAGCCCGAGCCAGATTCGCTACCAGCCAAGCTTGACCCAAACCTATACTGCCATTTCGGCCAGTTCTTGGGGCATGGAGCAGACAGATGTGCCCACCTCAGGTACGAGATCCAAAATCTGATTGACACTAGTAAAACACCTGATCATGAAAGGTACCGCACCTAGGCATGATTTTCACATTTGCATCTTTCTCTTGTCTTGTAATGACTCTCTCTTTTCTATGTTTAATGATGACATAAAGTTTGTTTTTCCAAATATTTTTTCGTCTCTTGATAAAAATGAGCATGTCCAAATTATGAAAGAAATATTTACCTTGAAATCACTTGCAGGATGCTATCCACAAAAATTACGCACTAAACCTTGAACTTGGAATTGCAAAGTACTTAGAAACGGATTAAGCTGGCACAACTTATGTTGGACAATTATGACCCATAGCATCACTATTTGTAAAAGACGTGGTATTTTTGTACAAATTAACTATTTGACAAAGGAAATTGCTCATTTATCATTTTGTAATTGGATTACTTGGATATATAAATGATAAAAGTCCTTATGATTAGTTCAGGATTAATAAGACATGAGACAGTATTAATCCAGGAAAGGTTTAATCATTAAATATCCCTAGTCGTAGTATTATCAAGACTGGACATCGATAATGCGGAATATGCTAGTATTACACTTGTGCGCGTTATGGAAGCTTAATGGCATAGTTCTCATATATGTAAGTATTGGATACTTATGCAAGTGTGATATGAGGTTCTGTTATCCGTTGGACCGGGAACAGCTTCGTTCTGGATAGACCCCTCAGAGTCCCATTGGTAGTATGACTATGTGTCTATAGGAATCTGAATCAGGGTAGGTGTATGTGGTCTTAACTTGAGACTTGCATCGCTAATACTTGCGACAATCATTATACTTTGTTTTGGTCATCCGGAGCTTTAACAGGTTCTGTGTACGCCTCTTCTGGGTATACTGAGAATCGTAGTGTATTGGGTGTTATGACAAGATGTAAGTATCACTTCAGTCATATGGAGACGATGATCACGCAGGGATACAAAACTAGTACTCTTAAATAATGCAGCTATCGGGATAGTATGACTAGGTCATGATTATCCGATTACAGAGACTAGTTGCTAGTGATCCGATATATGCTTCGTACGGGGCAGATATAATTCCACCCCCAGACCTAGCATGTGACATCTGATACTGGATCGTAATACGCAATACTTTGTACACTACGCCTGATATAGATTATATATTCCATGTTGAATATTTCCAGAGAATTGGGTAGGCACGGTGCTTTGCTAGAAGCCAACCATGTCTTGTAAATCAGTGAGAACATGGTACGGGGTAAGCACGTGTTTGGATGGTTCGACAACCATATTTACTACCAACATATCCAGGGATCTCTTGGGTCGCTTCCCAAAGATTCACCGATGACATTTGACTCGAACAGAATTAATCTGTGATTAATTATGAGAGATAAAATTAATCTGGGATTAATTACGGTAAGAATTAATATGAGATTAATTATGAGAGAGAAAATTAATCTGGGATTAATTATGAGACATAAAATTAATCTGGGATTAATTATGAGACATAAAATTAATCTGGGATTAATTCCGTCATGAATTAATCTGGGATTAATTCGTGAAGAAAAGAGAACGCGATTAATTTGAAATTAATCGGTAAAATAAATTTAATAGTTAAATTAGATTTTACTATTTAATTTATTTAATTGTGCTAAAATAATATATCGGATATATTAATTAAAATTGTATTTCAATACGAAATTAAAATTGGATTTTAATTCAAGCGAACGAATTATTTGGAATTAATTTGTAAGCGACTTTGTAATAATTTTGCTAGGCATTATTATTTAATTAAATTAGATTTAATTACGTCACGACGGAAAATTTGTTTAATCGGATTAAACGAATCCGAGCCTAAAGTGTGTTGTGTAAGTCAACTTGAATTTTGAATTCAAAGTGGTGGGACCCACTCACTTACATCACTAGTCACTTCTTATGATGGTGGTAGTTGGCAATAGTGTTTAATCTTTTAAACATAAAATACACATATTTTTGAAACAACTTAGAAGTCAACACACACAACTTTTGTAATAAGTATTGTTAGACTTTACTATTCACATCTCTCTCTCTTCTAAACCCTCCATTGTCTTCCCTCTCTTCTCCTTGAAGGAGAAATTTAATTCCTATTTGGGCAAAGCTAGCACTTTGGAGTCAAGAAAGGTGATAGGGAAACTCACCCTTGAGTTTGGAATTCAAAAAAAAGCTTGGAGCTTCTTCTACAACAAAGAAAAGTTTTGAATCTCATCCAATCATTGTAAATTTTTTTCCGCAAACTTTATTGATTTATTCACACACCAATCATACTTAGAGATCCCGTGGCATGTCTAGGACACTAACAATGGTATCAAAGAAAGATCTAAGCATGATTTGGATTCTAGGGTTCATGACTTTAATTTGGGATTTTTTACTTGGGGCTTGATTTACCTAAATTATTTATGTGGTTGTGTTTGGATGATGATGAATTGGATTTGTGCATATTAGGATTTGAGAAAAAAAATTGATTGGATCAAAAATCCCCAATTCCTTTGACATGGCCGAATGTACCCTAGTATGTGCTCATTGTGATTTTTTGAAAATTAGCAATTGGATGTGTTGTTGGCATGAAATGTATGTAAATGTTGATTTAATTAGATTGAAATCAAATTAAATGATAATTTCTTTGCCATTGCCGTGAAGCTAAGCCTGTTATAGAATTGATTTTTTTTAAATTTGTGTTGGACATGAATTGGAATTATTGAGCATGATTAATTTGATTAATTAGTGTTTTGGAAACATTAGATTAGTTGATTAATTATGTTAATTACACTTTAATTGGATTAATATGTAATTTGGAATAATGTATTAATTTAATTTGTTATATTTGGGCTTGGTGGGCCAAGTTTTTATTTGGACAATTGGGTTGGATCCAATTGAGCCTAAAACCATTTCCATAAAGTTCAAATATGACTATTGGGCCTTTAAAAAATTAATTGGGCCTAATGGGCCAAAATTGATTTTTGGGCAAAGGGTGATTCCTAATTGGGCCTTGGCTTTTGGTTGGATCCATAAAGGCCAAAGCCCATGCCTAAAGAATTAATTGAAAGCCATTGGACTTTAATTGAATAGTATTGGATATTAATTGGGCCTTTGAGACCCATAAAGATTGGATTTGGAATCCAAGTCTAAAAGGCACTATTAAAAGTGTAATTATTTAATTTGGAATTAAATATGAATTATTATTGGATACAATTTAAATTGGATTTAAAATTGCAGTTCGATATAATTCAAGAATACGTACTTTGAGTATTTATTCTTAAACGAGTTGGACTCGTGCAAATCAAATCGTTGTATGAACATTGGATGGTCATTAATCAAAGATTAATTAATTGGATTAGATTGATTGACAGCATGCTTTGATTGAATATTTGGATGTATTTGTATGAATAATGTATATGGGATGGATATTAGATGGGTGGGGGTAATTTTGGAAATTGTTGTAATAAATTTAGAATTTATTAAATTGGACCTCTGTGTCCAGCCTATTATTTCTATTCTCTTTGTATTTCTCTTCTCACCAATTCCCCTCAATGTAAATGAGGTTTCTTTTAGTGTTATGTAATTGGGTAGAAGTATGAATAGTGCTAGCGGGAGAGAGGAAATAGAGAGATTTATTCTAGGAACAAATTGTTATATATCCATCCGCATATCATTATTAATTTTATTCGCGCCTTATTATGCTTTTAGAATGCATGTTTAAAGGTGTATGATGAGACCTAATCAAAGATAATAAATTGGTTGCCAATTTACGCGAAAAACCCTCACTTTAATAATAAGTGTTTTCCTTCCATTGAGTGGTTCTCTCTCAAGATCCAAGATTGGCATTAGTTTGTTGGCCAGAGTCAAGATCATTGTCCATCGCGGATGTATTTGAACCACGAAAGCTTTGTTAGATATCGCATGTCTTGGGCAGTTGTGATTTGTTGGCCAAAGTCAAGGTCACTTATGTACATCGGTGTGGATTATGAAGCTTTCCCACTGTCAATGGGTCACGCTTAATTGGAATCTTTAAGCTTGTTGAGCCAAAGCCAAGGCTTAGTTGATTCAGAGGAAAAATTAGGAAATATATATTGGATATATATCTAGGACTTGGAGGTCCACTAACCGGATATAGGAATTGGATGGGATCCAATTAATCTTAGAGATCTACCTAGTTAAGTTTCATACAGCTTGTTGGACAAAGTCAAGGTTGTGTGTTATTTAACGGGATCCTAGCCCACTAAGAAACTGGGTTTCCCGAGTACTCCACAGAGGGTTAGAAGCTCGCCGAAAAATAGTGGGAGGCTAGTATTAAATTTGTAATTTCGTTTAATACCTGCTAAACGCGCTCTTTTAATTTTATTTATCGTCGTTATAAATATATATATTAGTGGACTAATATCTTTTATTGTTTCTTTGAACAGTTAGACTGTACACAACACAATACTCCACTTGTAGTTGGTTATATAGTTAAACTATACTAACCATTACATTTGGAGTATACCCGAAATCGTTGTTGATGGAAAGTTAGACTATTGCAATCATGATGGCTGGAAAGATTACGTCGGGGACATCATCATGGGCGATAATGTCTTTAACGGCTCCAATTTTCCAAATTGGGAGATGAATCTCAAGATAGTCCTGGGAGCCGAGAAGTTACTTTATATCATAGAGAAACCTCTCGGGCCTGAGCCCGGAGTTGAGCAAATACTAGAGCATGAGCTTTGGAAGACTCATCGTGATGATAACTTTAGTGCTCAATTTGTCATGCTTGCTGCAATGACTCCTCAATTTCGTCGTCAGAATAAAGGATTGGATCTTTATAGTATGATGTTGAAATTGAAGGATCTTCACAGATCTAATCTTAGATCTCAGAAGTACGAATTGTAAAAGAAGCTCTTTCGCTCACGTATGTCAGAGGGTACATCTGTTGAGCACTAGGTGTCGTAGATGATTGCTGACATCGAACAGCTAGGTTAGCTGGGCATTACCTATTAGGTCGAGACTTCCATAGATTTGATCTTACAGTCTCTGCCCGAATACTGGGGCGGGTTATCATGAACTAAGAGAAAACTCTAGGAGAGTTAATGTTGATGCTGAAAGAAGTAGAGCCAGAGCTTCTAAAGGGCGAGAAGCCCAAGGCACATCTTACTTCGACATCCCTGAAATCCAAGGCTTGACCGAAGGCTTTTGGGGGTGTGAAGAAAAAGGACAAAGGCAAAATCGTCACAGTCTTCTGGAAAGACAAAAGACATATCCCAAGATGTCTGCCTAAAATGTGGCAAACGGGGTCACTGGAAGCGTAACTTATGGACAAGGAAGACATGAAGGAAGTGAAGACGGGCAAGGCTCCGGCTTCAGGTATGTTTGATAAAAACATGTCCACTACTGGTTTTAAAAATTGGATTTTTGATTCTGGATGTGGTACTTGTTGGACAGTTATGACCCATAGCCTCACTGTTTATAAAAACATTGTGGTTTTGTACAAATTAATTATGTAGCAATGGAAATTGCCTTTTAATCTTTTCGTAATTAGATTACTTAAATGTGTGAATGATGAAAGTCCTTATTATTAGTTCCAGATTGAGATGATATGAGACAGTATCAATCCACGATGGTTTAATCATTAAATATCCCTAGTCGTAGTATTATCGAGACTGGACATCGATAATGCGAAATAGACTAGTTTCACACTTGTGCGTGTTATGGAAGCGTAGCAGCATAGTTCTCATCTATTTAAGAATTGGATACTTATGCAAGTGTGGTAGGAGGTTGTGTTTTACCGATGGTACGGAAAACAGCTTCGCTCTGGATAGACCCCGCAGAATCCCATTGGTAGTATGACTATGTGTCTATGGGAATTCGCATTAGGTTAGGTGTATTTGGTCTTAACCTAAGACTTGCATCACTAGTACTTGCGACAATCAATACGCTTTGGTTTTGGTCGTCCAGGACTTTAACAGGTTCTGTGTACGCCTCTTCTGGGTTTATTGAGAATCGTAGTGTATTGGATGTGATGTCAAGACGGAAGTATCACTTCAGTCATATGGAGATGATGGTCACGCAGGGATACAAAACTGGTTCTCTAAAAGGTTGCAACCGTCGGGATAATATGACTAGGTCATGATTATCCGATAATAATAAAGACTAGTTGCTTGTGATCCGATATATGCTTTGTACGGGGCAGACACTATTCCAGCCCCAGGCCTTGCATGTGATATCCGATACTGGATCGCTATACGCAATACTACGTATACTACGCCTGATATAGATCGTATATTCCATTAAGAATATTTCTGGAGAATTGGGTAGGCATGACGCTTCCCTAGAAGCCAACCTTGTCTCGTAAATCGGTAAAAATGTAGTACTTCGTACGTACGTGTTCGGATAGTCTGACGACCGGATTTACTGCCAACATATCCAGGGATCTTGGGTCGCTTCCTGAAGATTCACCGATGACGTATGATTCGGGCATAATTAATCTGGGATAACTGCGAAGAGACTTTATCTGGGATAAAGTACTATTTGAGAGAGAGAGAAAGATTAATTTGGAATTAATCGATAAAATAATATATTCGATATATTATACGAAATTAGATTTCGACGCGGAATTAAAATTATATTTTAATTCGGGTAAACGAGTTAATTTAGAATTAATTCGTTAGCGACGTGAATAGTAATTATGGTAGACATAATTATTTAATTAAATTCGATTTAATTACGTCGCGACAGAAGTTCGTTAATTTGGAATTAGTGAACCCGTGCCCGGGAGTTTTTGTGGGCCAACTCGCATTTGGAATCGAGGTGCGGCCCACATGTCACATCAAATGTCACATCACTTGTCACTTTAAGTAGCTTATTATGATGTGTGTTTTGGTGAAGTTGGTGGTGACTTATTATACACTCCAAACTTGTTGAAGCTTGATAGACTTTTACGAAACATTTGGTATTAGATATAATTAATTTTTGAAAAATAAAAAAACATAAGCCTAATCTCACTCTCTCATTACCGAAACTTGTAGTAAGTTTACTCTCCCAATATTTCTTCTTCTTGATTAAAAATTGTGAAGGAGGAAGTGAGAATTTTTGTTGCAAAATTTCTCAAAGAGCTAGCACTCATGAAAGGATCATAAAAGGTGTTAGGGAAACTAATTCAAGAGCTTGGAATCCACAAAAAAGCTTGGAGCTTGGACAACATTTCTTAAAGAAGTACCTTGGCCGAATCTTGGAGAAATTTTTTTTTTGTTTGACGCATTCATAAACCGATCAATGTAAGTGTGTTTCCGCCACTCTTCTTTGTTATTCATTCACATTTTATGCTTGATTTGATCTTGGGATTAAACCTAGAAACCCAACAATGGTATCAGAGCCAATTTGAGCAATGAAATGAATTAGGGTAAAATCATTTTGAGCATGATTTGATAAAATTAATTGATTGAGTATGCTTGAATGATGATGATGTTATGAAGTTGTATATGATCCATTTCTGAAATATTGATTGGATCAAATTTTAGCCCATATATTGGCTTGGCCGAATGTAGTAATTATCCTATGGTCTTGGTATTTTTTTGTTTCGTTGATCATTGGATGACTTGAAATGATGGGAAATGTCGATTTAAAATTCAATCGGATTTAAAAACGAAATCGGACAAAATAACCTTGAATGCCGAGAGCCTTATGGCATGTAATGAGTTGATTTTTTGATTCAAGAATTTTGACATTATTGAATAAAAGGATACATAATAATTAATTAGTTAAATTGTTTTGGAAATATTAATTGGGTAATTAATTGATGTATTACACTTATAATTGAATTTTAAAATTTGGAATTTTAAAATTTGGTTAATTGGGCTTGATTTTGAATGGGCTTGAAAGTGTTGTATTTGGGCATAATGGGCTTGGTTGGGCCAAGTTGGTTTAGGAAAATTGGATTGGATCCAAATTGGGCCTAAATCATTCCATTACGTCCAAATATAACAAATGGGCTTTAAAAGTTTAATTGGGCTTTATGGGCCGAAATTGGTTTCTTGGCAAATGAGGGTGATTCCTTAATGGGCTTGTAATTGGGTTTGACCCATATTGACCAAAGCCCATGCCTGATGAAATCAATTGAAAGCCCATCGGACTTTAATTAAACAAACATGGATGTTAGTTGGGCTTTGAGACCCGATTAGATTAGATTTGGAATCTAAGTCGTTAAAGCGCATTAAAAAGTGTAGTTATTTAATTTGGAATTAAATAAATGAATTAGTATTGAATACGAATTAAATTAGATTTAACGAGTAGTTCGATATAATTCAAGAATTCGTACTTTGAGTACTTATTCTCAAACAGTTGGACTCGCGTAAAAATCAAATCGTTGTTTAAACATTGGATGATCACATAATTCAAAGACTAATTAATTGGATTAGATTGGTGCATGCTATGAATGAATATATGGATGTGTTGAATGAATAGCGTATATCGGATGGATATTAGAAGGGAAATGGCAATTTTAGAAATTGTTGTAAATTTGGAATTTATAAATTGGACCTGCGTGTCCAGCCTTATCTCTCATTATTTCTTTGTATTCTCTTCTCACCTAATTCCCCTCAATGTAATGAGGTTTCTATTATTGTATTATGTAATTGGGTAGAAGTAGAATAGTGCTAGCCGGGGAGAGGAAATGGAGTGATTTGTTCTAGGAACAAGTTGTTAAATATCCATCCGCATATCGTTATTAATTTACTTTTGCGCCTTATTATGTGTTTAGAATGCATGTTTAAGGGTGTATGATGATGAGACCTAACAAAGATAATAAATTGGTTGCCAATTTACGCGAAAAACCCTCAAAACATATTAAGCGATTTTCCTTCCATTGAGTGATTCTTACTCAAGATCCAAGATTGGCATTGGTTTGTTGGCCAAAGTCAAGACCTTTGTCAATTGCGGATGTGTTTGAATCATGAAGGTTTGTTCCATATCAGTGTCTTGTCCAAGTTGTGATTTGTTGGCCAAAGTCAAGATCACTTCTTGTCCATCGACATTGATTACGAAGCTTTTCCACGTCAATGGGTCCCGCTTAACTGGAATCATTAAGCTTGTTGTGCCAAAGCCAAGGCTTAGTTGATTCAGAGGAAAAGGTTAGGAAAATATATTGGATATATTGGCATATATATTGTATATATGTTTCGGACTTGGAGGTCCACCTACCGGATCTAGGAATTGGATGAGATCCAATTGATCTTCGAGATCTACCTAGTTAAATATCATACAGCTTGTTGGCCAAAGTCAAGGTTGTGCGTTATTTAACGGGATCCTAGCCCACTAGGAAACTGGGTTTCCCGAGTACTCGACAGAGGGTTAGAGGCTCGCCGAAAAATAGTGGGAGGCTAGTATTGAATTTGCAATTTCGTTCAAATACTTAGCTTTACGCGCTTTCAAATATTTCGTCAAAATTATTTTATTAGTTGGACTAATATAATGTTATTTTTCTTGTAACAGTTGGACTGTACCCTACATTGTTAATTGGATAATTAGATTATCGCAATTAAAATGACTGGAAAGAGTAGTGTCTGTGACATCATCATGGCGATAATGTCTTCAACGCACTAACTTTCCGATTGGGACATGAATCTAAGGATAGTCCTTGGATCCGAGAGGCTGCTATATACTATAGAGAGACCTCTTGGGCCTAAGCCCAGATCTGATCAGTTGCTCGAGCTAGATCTTTGGAAGACACATAGTGATGACAACGCAACTGCTCAATCTATCATGCTTGCTGCTATGACTCAGCAATTTCATCGACAAAACAAGGGATTGGATCCCTATATAATGTTGGCGAAGTTGAATGATCTGCACCGATCTAATCTTAGATCGCAAAGATATGAGTTACAGAAGAAGCTCTTCCGTGCTCGGATGTCGGAGGGTACGTCTGTTGAACATCACGTGACAGATGATTGCCGATATTGAGCAGCTTGGACAAATGGGGATTGTCTTTGAGATAGAGACCTCTATAGATTTGATCTTGCAGTCTCTCCCCGACACTTGGAGTGGGTTCATCATGAACTACAACATGATGAACCAAGAGCAGACTCTTGGAGAGCTGATGTCCACGCTGCGTGAGGCAGAGAATGAACTTCTTAAGGGCAAGAAGCGCGAGGCGCACTTCGCTTCTACATCTCGGACTCCGAGGGCTGGGCCCAAGGCGACTGGAGGTATCAAGAAGAAGAAGAAAAAGAAGGGCAAAGGCAAAGCGTCAAAGGCTTCTGGGAAGCCTAAGGACAAGTCTCAGGATGTTTGCCTCCAGTGCGGGAAGCGGGGTCACTGGAAGCGTGACTGCCGCGAGTACAAGGCGCTCCAGAAGGAGATAAAGGCAAGGGCAGGAGGCAGCAGACCGCTATATGTTTGTTATAGAAATAAACATGACTACTTCTAGTTTTAAAAATTGGATTTTTGATTCTGGTGTGGTACTCACATTTGTACTGATGTGCAGGATCTGCGGATTAGCAGGAAACTGGCGTCAGGGAGATTGACCTGCGTGTTGGAAATGGGACATCTGTTGCCGTTTTGGCCGTGGGCACTTATGTTTTGGAACTGCCCTCGGGCATGTACTTGAACTTTTGGACTGTTATTATGTACCTAGTTTGACTAGGAATATTATTTCTGTATCTATGTTAACCCAATGTGGGTATACTTTTGTATTTCGAAACACTGGGTGTTTTATGTATAAAAATGATATAGAAATTTGCACTGCTGTTGTAAATAATGGTCTTTATATTTTGAATATAAATCAATCTCAACCATATTCTGTAACAAACAAAAGACTTAAAGTAAGTCATAAAGATGAAACTTATATGTGGCATTGTCGTCTGGGACACATAAACAAGACTCGCATATCCACACTTTCGAAGAGTGGGTACTTGGACGGATTTGATCCAAATTCATATGACGTCTGCGAATCTTGCTTATTAGGCAAATGCCTCCTAAGTCACCTTTTAGCGGTAAAGGTGTGCGAGCCACCGAACTGTTAGCCCTTGTTCATAGTGACGTTTGTGGGCCCATGTCTAGCCAGGCTAGAGGTGGATACGAATACTTCGTAACCTTTACGGATGATGCATCGCGTTATGGTTATGTGTATCTTATGAGACACAAGTCGGAAACTTTTGAGAAATTCAAAGAGTTTCGACACGAAGTTGAAAAACAGACCGGTAAAAGTATTAAGACATTACGGTCGGACCGTGGTGGCGAATACTTGAGCAATGAGTTTCTTGACTACTTGAAAGAATATGGTATTCTTTCACAGTGGACTCCTCCTGGAACACCGCAATTAAACGGTGTGTCCGAACGGAGAAACCGAACTTTGTTAGACATGGTAAGGTCTATGATGAGTCGCACTGAGCTACCTATTTCCTTCTGGGGATATGCATTAAACAGTGCAATACTTATTTTGAATAAGGTTCCGTCAAAGTCTGTTCAACAGACTCCGTATGAGATATGGACAGGAAAGAAACGGGTTTCTCATTCCTGAAGATTTGGGGATGTGGGCATACGTCAAACGTTTGGAAGGTACCAAACTTGAACCCAAATCGGATAAATGCCTATTTGTAGGATATCCTAGGGAAACCAAAGGATATTACTTCTATCACCCACAAGAGAACAAAGTATTTGTTGCTCTACATGCGGTTTTCCTTGAGAAGGAATTCCTAAATGCAGTGGTTAGTGGGAGGAGAAGTAGAACTCGATGAAAATCGGAGTGATACTGTTCCTGGCATAGAATCCTCAACGGAACATGAACAGTTCATCAGGGATGAAGCTGTACCACAATCTTCGATTACACAAGGACCGCGTAGGTCGGAGAGAGTCAGGAAACAACCTGAGAGGTATGGGTTTCTGATCTCACCTCATGTAGATATTAATCTCATTGAGGATAACGAACCGGCTACGTATGAGGAAGCGATACAAGATATCGATTCCGCTTTATGGCAAGAGGCCATGAAGTCCGAAATGGATTCCATGTACACCAACCAAGTTTGGACACTGGTTGATGCACCAGAAGGCGTAAAGCCTATTGGATGCAAATGGGTCTTCAAGAAGAAGACCGACATGGATGGCAACGTACAAACGTACAAAGCTAGGCTTGTAGCGAAGGGGTATCGTCAACGACATGGTGTCGATTACGATGAAACTTTCTCACCCGTTGCCATGATTAAATCCATTCGGATAATGCTTGCTATTGCTGCATATTTCGATTACGAGATATGGCAGATGGACGTCAAAACCGCTTTCCTTAACGGAAACCTTTTGGAGGATGTTTATATGCAACAGCCTGACGGTTTTGTCGTGCCGCGACTTGCAAACAAGGTTTGTAAGTTAAATCGATCCATTTATGGATTGAAGCAAGCATCGCGTTCTTGGAACCAACGCTTTGATGAGATCATAAAAGAATATGATTTCGTTCAAAGCGAGGATGATCCTTGTGTATATAAGAAGGTTAGTGGGAGAGCACTGACATTCATTGTCCTTTACGTTGATGATGTATTGCTTATTGGCAATGACATTCCCATGTTAACGTCGGTGAAAGCTTGGCTTTCATTGAAATTCTCCATGAAAGATCTGGGAGAAGCAGCCTTTATTCTAGGAATAAAGATCTACCGGGATAGATCTAGAAAGCTGCTTGGACTCTCCCAGAGTACGTACATTGACAAAGTGTTGAAGAGATTCAACATGGATCAGTCCAAGAGGGGACTGTTGCCAGTGTCACATGGCGTCACTCTATCTAAGGACATGTGTCCTAAAACTCAAGATGAGAGAGACAGCATGAGTCAGATACCGTTCGCCTCGGCAGTCGGATCGATCATGTATGCCATGATATGTACGCGACCTGATGTCTCCTATGCTTTGAGCATGTGTAGTCGCTATCAGGCCGATCCAGGTGAAGGTCACTGGATGGCGGTTAAGAATATCCTTAAGTATCTTAGACGAACTAAGGATGCTTTCTTAATCTATGGAGATGGAGAACTTGAGGTAACTGGGTATACCGATGCAAGTTTCCAAACCGACAAGACGACTGTAAGTCACAATCTGGGTACATATTTTTTTTGAATAACGGAGCAGTGAGCTGGAAATCTTCCAAGCAAGAGACTGTTGCCGATTCAACAACAGAAGCGGAGTATATCGCTGCAGCTGAAGCAGCAAAGGAGGCAGTTTGGATCCAAAATTCCTAATTGGATTAGGAGTAGTTCCGTTAGCAGCTGAGCCCGTTCCATTGTATTGTGACAATAACCGGGGCTATAGCGCAGGCTAAGGAATCGCGGTCTCATCAACGATCCAAGCATGTTCTTCGACGTTTCCATCTGATTCGTGAGATCATACATCGTGGCGATGTGAAGATCGAGAAGGTCGCATCAGAGGACAACATTGCAGATCCGCTGACGAAAGCCATTCCTCAGCAAAAGTTTGAGCGACATGTACATAGTTCAGGTATTAGATGCTTGAGTGACTGGCTATAGGCCAAGTGGGAGATTGTTGGACAGTTATGACCCATAGCGTCACTGTTTGTAAAAACATTGTGGTTTTGTACAAATTAATTATGTAGCAATGGAAATTGCCTTTTATCATTTCGTAATTAGATTACTTAAATGTGTGAATGATGAAAGTCCTTATGATTAGTTCCGGATTGAGATGATATGAGACATATCAATCCACGACGGTTTAATCATTAAATATCCCTAGTCGTAGTATTATCGAGACTGGACATCGATAATGCGGAATAGACTAGTATTGCACTTGTGCGTGTTATGGAAGCGTAACAATATAGTTCTCATGTATTTAAGTATTGGATACTTATGCAAGTGTGGTAGGAGGTTGTGTTTTACCGATGGTACGGAAAACAGCTTCGCTCTGGATAGACCCCGCGGAATCCCATTGGTAGTATGACTATGTGTCTATGGGAATCCGCATCAGGGTAGGTGTATTTGGTCTTAACCTGAGACTTGCATCGCTAGTACTTGCGACAATCAATACGCTTTGGTTTTGGTCGTCCAGGACTTTAACAGGTTCTGTGTACGCCTCTTCTGGGTTTATTGAGAATCGTAGTGTATTGGATGTGATGTCAAGACGGAAGTATCACTTCAGTCATATGGAGATGATGGTCACGCAGGGATACAAAACTGGTTCTCTAAAGGTTGCAACCATCGGGATAATATGACTAGGTCATGATTATCCGATAATAAAGAGACTAGTTGCTAGTGATCCGATATATGCTTCGTACGGGGCAGACACTATTCCAGCCCCAGGCCTTGCATGTGACATCCGATACTGGATCGCTATACGCAATACTACGTATACTATACCTGATATAGATCATATATTCCATTAAGAATATTTCTGGAGAATTGGGTAGGCATGTCGCTTTGCTAGAAGCCAACCTTGTCTCGTAAATCGCTAAAAATGTAGTACTTGGTACGTACGTGTTCGGATAGTCCGACGACCAGATTTACTGCCAACATATCCAGGGATCTCATGGGTCACTTCCCGAAGATTCACCGATGACGTATGATTCGAGCATAATTAATCTTGGATTAATTGCGGAGAGACTTTATCTGGGATAAAGTACTATTTGGAGAGAGAGAAATATTAATTTGGAATTAATCGATAAAATAATATATTTGATATATATATACGAAATTAGATTTCGACGCGGAATTAAAATTAGATTTTAATTCGGAAAACGAGTTAATTTAGAATTAATTCGTTAGTGACGTGAATAGTAATTATGCTAGGCATAATTATTTAATTAAATTCGATTTAATTACGTTGCGACGAAAGTTCGTTAATTTGGAATTAGCGAACCCGTGCTCGGAGTGTTTGCGGGCCCACTCGCATTTGGAATCGAGTGGGGCCAACATGTCACATCAAATGTCACATCACTTGTCACTTAAAGTAGCTTTATTGTGATGTGTTTTGGTGAAGTTGGTGGTGACTTATTATACACTCCAAACTTTGAAAGCTTGATGACTTTTACCAAAATTTGGTATTAGATATAAATGATTTTTGAAAAATCAAAACATAAGCCTAATCTCACTCTCTCTTTACCGAAACTGTAAGCAAGTTTACTCTCCCAATATTTCTTCTTCTTGACCGAAAATTGTGAAGGAGGAAGTGAGAATTTTTGTTACAAAATTTCTAAAATTTCTCAAAGAGCTAGCACTCATCAAAGGATCATACAAGGTGTTAGGGAAACTAATTCAAGAGCTTGGAATCCACAAAAGCTTGGAGCTTGGACAACATTTCTTGAAGAAGTACCTTGGCCGAATCTTGGAGAAATTTTTTTTGTTTGACGCATCCATAAACCGATCAATGTTAGTGTGTTTCCGCCACTCTTCTTTGTTATTCATTCACATTTTATGCTTGATTAGATCTTGGGATTAAACCTAGAAACCCAAAAGTACTCACATATGTACTGATGTGCAAGATCTGTTAATTAGTTGGATACTGGCTTCAGATAAGATTGACCTACGAGTCGGAAACGGGACGAGAGTTGCTGTTTTTGGTTGTAGGAACCTAAGTTTTGGAACTGCCCATTGGGCATGTACTTAAATTAGGAAACTGTTATATTGTACCTAGTTTGACTAGAAATATTATCTCTATATATAGTTTAACCCATTGGGGGTAAACCTTTATGTTCCAAACACTGGGTTTTTTGTTTATAAAGATGATATTAAGATATACACATTAGATGTGAATAATAGTATTTATATTTCGAATATAAATGAATCTCAAACATATAACATGACAAACAAAAGCTCAAACTGAGTAAATCAGATAAGACTTATTAGTGGCATTGTTGTCTACACATTAACAAGACTCGTATATCCACACTTTCGAATAGTGGATACTTGGACGGATTTGATTCTAATTCAAATGACGTCTGCGAATCTTGTTTATTCGGTAAAATACCTAAAATGCCTTTTAGCGATAAGGGTGTACATGCTACCAAGCTATTAGCCCTCGTTCATGGTGACGTATGTGGGCCAATGTCTAGCTAGGCTAGAGGTGGATATAAATACTTTGTAACCTATACGGATGTTGCATCGCGTTATGGTTATGTGTACCTTAATAAAACACAAGTCAGAAACTTTTGAGAAATTCAAAGAGTTTCGACACGAAGTAGAAAAACAAACTGGCAAAAGTATTAAAACATTACCGTTGGACCGTGATGGAAAATACTTGAGTAATTAGTTTCTCGATTACTTGAAAGAGTATGGTATTCTTTTACAGTGGACTCCTCCCGGAACACCTCAATAAAAGGTGTGTCCGAACGAAGAAACCGAACTTTGTTGGACATGGTAATGATGAGTCGCACTGAGCTACCAATTTCCTTCTAGGGATACGCATTGAACAATGCTATACTTATTTTGAATAAGGTTCCGACAAAGTCTGTTGGAGAGACTCCATATGAAATATGGACAGGAAAGAACTGGGTTTCTCATTCCTAAAGATTTGGGGATGCTGGGCATACGTTAAACATTTGGATGATACCAAACTAGAACCCAAATTGGATAAGTGCCTATTTGTAATTAGTTATCCTAGGGAAACCAAAGGATGTTGTTTCCATAACCTATAAGAGAACAAAATATTTTTTGCTCTCCATGCGGTTTTCCTTAGAGGAATTCCTAAATACAGTGGTAAGTGGGAGGAAAGTAGAACTCGATGAAAATCAGAGTAATATTATTCCTGGCACCGATCTCTAACGGAACACGAACAGTTCATCAGGGATGAGACTGTTCCACAATATTCTAATACACAAGAACCGCGTAGGTCGGAGAGAGTCAGAAAACAACCTAAGAGGTATGGGTTTCTGATCTCACCTCATGTAGATATTAATCTTATTGAGGAAGAAGAACCGGCTACGTATGAGGAAGTGATACAGGGTATCGACTCCGCTTTTTGGCAAGAGGCCATGAAGTCCGAAATGGATTCTATGTATACCAACCAAGTTTGGATACTGGTTGATATACCAGAAGGCATTGTGCCTATGTGTAGCAAATGAGTCTTCATGGTGAAGATAAACATTGATGGCAACAAACAAACGTACAAAGCTAGGCTTGTAGCGAAAGGGTATCGTCATCAACATGGTGTTGATTACGATGAAACCTTTTACCCGTTGCCATGATTCAATCTATTCGGATAATGCTTGCTAAAGCTGCATATTTCGATTATGAAATATGGCAGATGGACATCAAAACCGCTTTCCTTAACGGAAACCTTTTGGAGGATGTTCATATACAACACCTTGACGGTTTTATCGTGCCAAAACATGCAAACAAGGTTTGCAAGTTAAATCGATCCATTTATGGATTGAAGCAAGCATTGTGTTCTTGGAACCAACATTTTGATAAGATCATAATGGTATATGGTTTCATTCAAAACGATGATGATTCTTGTGTATATAATAAGGTTAGTGGGAGCGCACTGATATTGATTGTCCTATACGTTGATGATGTATTGCTTCTTAGCAATGACATTCCCATATTAAAATCGGTGAAAACTTGGCTTTCATTAAAATTCTCCATGAAATATTTGGGAGAGGTAACCTTTATTCTAGGAATAAGGATCTACTGGGATAGATCTAAAATTTTTTGAAACTCTCCGAGAACTCGTACATTGATAAATATGTACGCAACCTGGTGTCTCATATGCTTTGAGCATCTGCAGTCACTATCAGGCCGATCCTGGTAATGGTCACTGGATTGATGTTAAGAACATCCTTTAGTATCTTAGACGAACTAAGGATGCTTTCTTAATCCATGGAGATGGAGAACTTGAGGTAACTAAGATCACCGTTGCAAGTTTCCAAACCGATAAAGTGTTGGACAATTATGACCCATAGCGTCACTATTTGTAAAAGACATTGTGTTTTTGTACAAATTAATTATGTAGCAAAGGAAATTGCCGTTTATCATTTAGTATTTATATTACTTAAATGTGTGAATGATGAAAGTCTTTATGATTAGCTCCGGATTGAGATGATATGAGACAATATCAATCCACGACGGTTTAATCATTAAATATCCCTAGTCGTAGTATTATCGAGACTGGACATCGATAATATGGAATAGACTAGTATCGCACTTGTGCGTGTTATGAAAGCGTAACAGCATAGTTCTCATATATTTAAGTATTGGATACTTATGCAAGTGTGATAGGAGGTTGTGTTTTACCGATGGTACGAAAAACAGCTTCGCTCTGGATAAACCCCTCGGAATCCCATTGGTAGTATGACTATGTGTCTATGGGAGTCCGCATCAGGGTAGGTGTATTTGGTCTTAACCTGAGACTTGCCTCGCTAGTACTTGCGACAATCAATACGTTTTGGTTTTGGTCGTCCAGGACTTTAACAGGTTCTGTGTACGCCTCTTCTGGGTTTATTGAGAATCGTAGTGTATTGGATGTGATGTCAAGACGGAAGTATCACTTCAGTCATATGGAGATGTTGGTCACGCAAGGATACAGAACTGGTTCTCTAAAAGGTTGCAACCATCGGGATAATATGACTAGGTCATGATTATCCGATAATAAAGAGACTAGTTGCTAGTGATCCGATATATGCTTCGTACGGGGCAGACACTATTCCAGCCCCAGGCCTTGCATGTGACATCTGATACTGGATCGAGATACGCAATACTATGTATACTACGCCTGACATAGATTATATATTCCATTAAGAATATTTCTGGAGAATTGGGCAGGCATGGCGTTTTGCTAGAAGCCAACCTTGTCTCGTAAATCGGTAAGAACGTAGTACAAGGTTCGTACGTGTTCGGATAGTTCGACGACCGGATTTACTGCCAACATATACATGGATCTCTTGGGTCGCTTCCCGAAGATTCACCGATGACGTATGATTCAAACTTTATTAATCTGGGATTAATAGTGGAGAGACTTTATCTGTGATAAAGTACTATTTGAAGAGAGAGAACGATTAATTTGTAATTAATCGATAAAATAATATATTCGATATATTATACGAAATTGGATTTCGACACGGAATTAAAATTATATTTTAATTCTGGCTAAAAAATTGATTTAGAATTAATTCACAAGTGACGTGAATAATAATTTTGCTAGGCATGATTATTTAATTAAATTTGATTTAATTACGACGTAACGGAAAATTCGTTAATTCGGAATTAGCGAAACCGAGTCCAGAATGTGTTTGTGAGGCCACTTTGATTTCGAATCAAGTGCGGCCCATAAGTCACATCACGAGTCACATCACTTGTCAATTTAGTGATAGATGTCAAGTCACCTTTTTGGTGAGTGGCATGCAGTCACTATTCATGATAGAAGTTGGTGTGGGCATTTAATGGATTTTTGGAGCCAAAACTTTGTTGAATTTTGAAAATGATATACAAATTTTTGGTAAAAGATTTTTTAATTATTGTTTTATGAAAACAAAACAAAAAAAAATATAAAACTCTATATCCCATCTTAGCCATTGTCGTGACTCTCCAAAGAAGAAAGGAAGATTTTTTTCTTTCATCTTTTGCTAGCACAAACAAGGAATCAATACAAGGTGTTAGGGAAACCAATCTAAGAGCTTGGGATCCATTTAAAGCTTGGAGCTTGTTCAACAAAATCAACCTTGGCCGAGAGCATTAAGCAAGGGAAAAGTTTTTGTTGATCATCACTTCCAAAATCGTTCAATGTAAGTGTGTTTCCGCCACTCTTCTTTGCGTATTCATTCTATTTCTATGCTTAATATGATCTTGGGATTAACCTAGAAACCCAACAATGGTATCTATGAGCCATTTTGAGCATGAAATGAACTTAGGGTAAAATTTGGGTAAATTGATTTTGAGCATGTTTTGACTAAATTACTTGTTTGAGCATGCTTGAATATGGATAACTTAGAGTTATTTATGATCAATTTCATGAAAAATTAATTGGATCAATTTTTGCCCAATAAGTTGGCTTGGCCGAATGCTTGTTGCCCTAAATAGTCATGGTATTTTTTATTCTTTTGATCATTGGATGAGTTTGAACACTTGGGAAATGTTGATTTGTAATTCAATCGGATTGAAAACAAAATCGGACAAAAATACCCACTAATGCCGTGAGCTATATAGCATGTAATGAGATGATTTTTTGAATCAATTATGTTGGACATGAGTTGATGATGAAAAGCATGATTAATGGATTAGATTAGTATTTTGGAAATGTTAATTTAAAAGATTAATCATGGCTAAACACTTTGGTATATTAAATTATGAATTTTGGAAAATTCGAATTTAATAAATTAGGCTTGATTTTGAATTGGGCTTGTAATTGTTGTATTTGGGCCTTATGGACTTGGTTGGGCCAAGTAGGTTTGGGCCAAATGGATTGGATCCATATTGGGCCTAAACCATTCCATTAAGTCCAAATATAACAAATGGGCTTTAAATGCTTAATTGGGCCTAATGGGCCAAAATTGGTTTCTTGGCAAATAAGGGTGATTCCTTACTTGGGCCTTGGTATTTGGGTTTGACCCATATTAACCAAAGCCCATGCCTTATGAAATCAATTGAAAGCCCATTGGACTTTTAATTAAACAACATTGAATGTTAATTTGGCTTTGAGACCCATTTAGATTAGATTTGGAATCTAAGTCGTTAAAGCTCATTAAAAAATGTAGATATTTAATTTGGAATTAAATAAATGAATTAGTATTGAATACGAATTAAATTAGATTTAAAAAGACGATATAATTCAAGAATTCGTACTTCGAGTACTTATTCACAATCGAGTTGGACTCGCGCAAATCAAATCATTGTTTGAACATTGGATGATCACTAATATTCAAAGATTAATTAATTTGATTAGATTGATTGAATAACATGCTTGAATGAATACATGGATGTGATGAATGAATAACGTATATCAGATGGATATTAGAAGGGAATGGGCAATTTTAGAAATTGTTGTAAATTTATAATTTATAAATTAGACATGCGTGTCCAACCTTCTCTCTTTATTGATTCTTTGTATTCTCTTCTCACCTAATTCCCCTCAATGTTAATGAGGTTTCTATTATTGTATTATGTAATTGGGTAGAAGTAGAATAGTGCTAGCCGGGGAGAGGAAAATGAGTGATTTGTTCTAGGAAAAATTTGTTAAATATCCATCCGCATATCGTTATTAATTTACTTTCCGCGGCTTATTATGCTTTTAGAATGCATGCTTAAGGGTGTATGATGAGACCTAACAAAGATAATAAATTGGTTGCCAATTTACGTGAAAAACCCTCAAAACATATTAAGCGTTTTTCCTTCCATTGAGTGATTCTTACTCAAGATCCAAGATTGGCATTGGTTTGTTGGCCAAAGTCAAGACGTGTATCAATTGCGGATGTGTTTGAATCATGAAAGCTTTGTTCCATATCGGTGTCTTGTCCAAGTTGTGATTTGTTGGCCAAAGTCAAGATCACTTATTGTCTATCGACATTGATTACGAAGCTTTCCAAGGTCAATGGGTCCCACTTAACTAGAATCATTAAGCTTGTTGTGCCAAAGCCAAGGCTTAGTTGATTCAGAGGAAAAGGTTAGGAAAATATATTGGATATATTGGCATATATATTGTATATATGTTTCGGACTTAAAGGTCCACCTACCGGATCTAGGAATTGGATGAGATCCAATTGATCTTCGATATCTACCTAGTTAAATATCATACAGCTTGTTGGCCAAAGTCAAGGTTGTGTGTTATTTGACGGGATCCTAGCCCACTAGGAAACTAGGTTTCCCGAGTACTCCACAGAGGGTTAGAGGCTCGCCGAAAAATAGTGGGAGGCTAGTATTGAATTTGCAATTTCATTCAAATACTTAGCTTTACACGCTTTCAAAATTATTTCGTCAAAATTATTTTATTAGTTGGACTAATATTGTGTTATTTTTCTTGTAACAGTTAGACTGTATCCTTACATTGTTAATTGGATAGTTAGACTATCGCAATTAAAATGACTGGAAAGAACAGTGTCCGGAACATCATCATGGGCGATTATGTCTTTAACGACACTAACGTTTCCGATTGGGAAATGAATCTAAGGATAGTCATTGGATCCGAGAGGCTGCTATATACTATAGAGAGACCTCTTGGGCCTAAGCCCATATCTGATCAATTGCTCGAGCTAGAGCTTTGGAAGACTCATAGCGATGACAACGCAAATGCTCAATCTATCATGCTTGCTGCTATGACTCAGAAATTCCGTCGACAGAATAAGGGATTGGATCCCTATAACATGTTGGCGAAGTTGAATGATCTACACCGATCTAATCTTAGATCGCAGAGATATGAGTTACAGAAGAAGCTCTTCCGCGCTCGGATGTCGGAGGGTACATCTGTTGAACATCATGTGACACAGATGAAGAAGCATAAGAAGAAAGGCAAGGGTAAAGCGTCAAAGGCTTATGGGAAGCCTAAGGACAAGTCTCAGGATGTATGCCTCCAGTGCAGGAAGTGGGTTCACTAGAAGCGTGACTGTCGCGAGTACAAGGCACTCCAGAAGGAGATTAAGCTCGGTAAGGCACCGGCCTCAGGTATGTTTGTTATAGAAAAAACATGACTACTTCTAGTTTTAAAAATTGGATTTTTGATTCTGGTTGTGGTACTCACATTTGTACTTATGTGTAGGATCTGCGGATTAGCAGGAGACTGGCTTCAGGAGGGATTGACCTCCGTGTTGGGAATGGGACTTCAGTCGCCGTTTTGGCCGTTGGCACTTTTGTTTTAGAACTGCCCATGGGGCATGTACTTGAACTTACAGATTGTTATTATGTACCTAGTTTGACAAGGAATATTATTTCTGTATCTATGTTAGCCCAATGTGGGTACTGTAGGCATTGCATTTTTACACATTAGCCCAATGATGAGTCTCATATGGAGGCAACTACTCTTTAGTCATGAAAGTCGCGGGAAACGGACATTAGAAGGGTAAAGTTGGAAAATGGAATTCTTTTTAGATTTAACCTCGTTGTTTAGCTTCGGTTGCTTGTTGGACTTTCGTTTCAAAGCTTATCTTAGGCCCAAAACCCCATAGACAACTTACCAAACCCAAACCAAACACAAAATACCCAAGCCTACCTAAGAACCAAACCCACACGCCCATGGAGCCCCATTTACGCCCATATCCCCTCTAATTAGGCAAAAGCACATTTATCACATGCTAAAATCAAGACAAATCCTTTCCTAATTAGAAGAAATCAAATAAAATCCCTTTCCAAATCAAATCCAATCACAATCCTAAATTAGGAGATCTATTCCTTATGAGATACCAATTAGAATAAATGTCACTATCAATAGAAATCCTTTTTCTAGTCAGATAAGGAAAGTCTCCTCTCTTTTGCCTATAAAAAGAGGCCCTCACCCCCCATTCAAACCCTAGCACACATACCTCACCATTCACGCCCTAGAGACACATCTAAGCCTCCTCTTACACGTCCAACATCCTTTTTCCAAGCCCCACTGCCGCACCTTCAAGCCAAGCCACCCTAAGCTTTGCCGTGAACCTTCTTCGACACCACACCATTCACGCCCATCACCAAAACTCCCTTCCCATTGCCACATCTTTCACAGCCCTAATTCACACAAAATTAAGCCTCAAATACAGCCCTAAAGTCGCACAAAACACCCCCTAAACACAGCCCCAATTACACGCCTAAAACAGTCCCAAAACCCACTGCACTGCCTCGCAAAACTGCCGCACTTTGCCCCACTGTTCTGCCCAGTTTTTGTGCGATTTTAACCATCAAAACAGCCCTAAAATCACCACAAAACTGCACTAAAAAACTGCATAAACACTCCCAAAAAACCCTCAAAACTGCATCCCCATTAGCCTTCAAAATCACTCAAAACAGTCCACTAAACGACCAAAACAGTGACCTGAAATGGTGCAGCGAAACAGCAGCGAAACGGACTTAAAACAGCAGCCCAAGCATCAAAAACAACGAGGGAAAACGTTGAGTAGACAAATCGGAAAAGCATCAGATCAATCTCCCTTCCAACGGACGTGTAACGCCCTTTCTTAGACGACAAAAGAGGTTAGACCTGAGGGCACCCTTTTATTCATTATCTTTCGTTTATTTTATTTAATTTGAATATTATCGCATGAGAGTCGTTTGAGGCATGATGTGATTGTTGGATGAGCGGGATGTGTGTTCCCTTTTGTGGTATATCGGATGGAAACCCGGATGTAAATTCTATAGCCGATTCCGAATGGACGGTATTGCGGTCTGCACTCGGGATACAACGCCACGTACCACTTAAGATGCACGTATCTCGTCTCATCCAAATTTGTATTTGAGCATGTCATAGTTCTAGGCCGTTTATTTATTATTTAAAGCATGGTTTAATTTAGTTTGTTATTTATTTGTGAAAGCATATTTAGGTTGTTCCTTATGCATGTTATTAGTTTATGAGGTGTTTGGATAATGATTTGTACATGTTGATTTAATGGTTCAATATGCTCGTTGTGTTACATTGCGTGGAGTTATTTGGATGAAAGCATGTTAGATCTAAGTACCCTTGAGCATGATTATTGAGTAGACTTGGTTAGTTCATTGCACAAATTATATCATCACAAGTGACATAAGTAAGGGACCATTCTGAACCCAACGGTTTGAGGTCTTCCTTTGCGATGGATGAGTGCGGCCTTAAATCTTTGTCCCGATTCACACCGGGTGACGACTCTATGTTATTTCGTACTTCCCTACTAGGCCGCGAGCCTAGAACAGCGTCGCCCAGGTTCTTTTATCTACAGTCTGGCGACTCCACTGGGGATTAGAGAATCGGCCTCGAAATCATGTGTTGTGATGTGTATAATTTGTGCATTAGTTGACCATTTCTATAGTGGGTTGAGGGGGTTAATCAAAGGCTTTGTTGAAGCTAGGTGATGGTTGGGTGTCTTCCTTCACTCACTACCCTTCGGGGAAAAGCTGTGAAGGCACCTAGATAAATCATCACTTGTAGCTCGTTGTGACAGACTAGTTTGGAGGACTCGTTGTTTATTCCTGACACCAAGCGATAAGAGCCTAAGGGGCTTGGGTACTTAAGAGAGCCTCGCTCCCTCTGGGGAATCTACAATGGGAAATCCATTCGACAGTTAGTCACATGCCGTAACTCGTTGGCACGTACCGTAAGGTATAAAAAAGGTGCACTCACTTGGTCTCTTGAACCCTTGAGTGGGGAGTCCTAGTTGTGGGCAAACCTTCGTCAGCGAGAGCCTTTGTCCGCGCCCCGTGAACCCACTTGTGGAATTTAGCCATGAAGAACCGGTAGTTGTTTATTTTATATTTGTGTGTTGGACCACCGCCATTTGGATCCAGTTGGACCTTTTGTCAAAAGATGTGAACCTGTTGGGCCATTTAAACTGGGACAAGTTCGTGCCCTTTGACAGTTTGACCAAAAGCTTCTAAAATACCGGTGGGCCACTTTATGAATGGGCCTTTTATCATTTGAAGTCATTTAGCCATATCATTGTAAAGTGTAAACCTGTTGGGCCTTTTCAACTGGGACAAGTTTGCACCGCGCGATGGTGTGATTAAATACTTTAAAATGATAATAGGCCAAGTAGTTTAAAGTTTCTTTTCATAATTATATCTATTACATGCATCGCACATATATGCACTGACACATGGCCTTAAGAGAGGCAACATAGATTCCCGTTGGGTTAGAGAAGAGGGAAGATTAGTCAAAAGACCTTCAGCGAATATGAGTGAATCTGTCAACGAGGGGTCTAGAATGGATCAGATGGAAGCTAACTTTGCCAAGATGACTGAACAACTGCAAGCTGTAACTGCTGCCATGCCTAATATGGCTGTGCCCCGCGTTGCGGGAGGATCTAAGAATGAGAGGCGGGAGAGCCCTCCAACTGGAGTGAACGATGATGCTCTGGTATTTGATGATGATCTGGCTGACTATGCCGCTGGTAGGATAGCCGGAACTCAGGCTGAAATGCAAAGGCTCCGTGATCAGATGGAGTCTGTCACCCGTAAGCTGAGGGGGAAGCATGAGGATCTACTGGATTATGATTCAATGACCTTTGAGGAGCAGTTGCCCGCGCAGTTCAAAATGTCTGACATCGCAAAGTTTAATGGGAATGGGGACCCGAGGGTCCATTTGAGAAAATATATCTCGGTGATGAGTTCAGTTGGCCTATCTCAGCGCCAGGTCCAGAAAATGTTCGGGATGTCACTCGAGGGGGCACATGTGGTTTGGTTTCATAGCCTTGAGAAGAAGGTTAAAAAAGATTGGAGGGAGTTGGCTGATGCCTTCTTGAAGCAGTATGTGACCGACTTAGAGATCGACTTGTCGCTCCGCGACTTGGAGAATACTAAGCAGAAGCCTGAGGAGAGCTTTAAAGAGTATGTTGACCGCTGGAGAAGCCAGCTCTTGAAGATGCAGACCAGGCCCCCGAAAAAGATCAGATTAAGATGATCATCAAGGGGACTAAGCCCTCGATCTATGGTAAGCTGAGGAGAATGACCTCCATGATAGCAGATTTCCGACAGTTGAGGGAAACTGTCATGGACATTGAGGAGGAAGAGGCCGAGAACATAAAGTTCTATAGTCTAAACAGGAGAACTGTTGGAGGATCATCGGGTACTAAGCCTGTCTCTGCTGAGGTGGCCGCTGTCAGTAATCGGCGCTTTTCGAACCTGGGAAGGCCCTTGTCTAAAGTGTTTGAGAAATTGGCAAGGCAATGACTTCTCAAACCCTTGGAACCACGACCACTTCCTAATCCCCTACCACCACATTATAACCTGAACCAGTACTGTCACTTTCACCAGTAAAAAGGCCATGACACTGACAGTTGTGGTCGCCTCAAACATGAGATCCAAGACCTAATCGACTCCCGTAAAATCCCCGACCTTGAAAGAGACCAACCAAACACACACCGCAATCCCTTGCCCAATTATCACTCCGTCCCCCCCACCTACTTACATGATCAATTCCAGCTTGCCCGAGGACTTTGTCCTCCAAACCCTTGACCACCAAACCTTCTGCCTAGGCATCTGGGACAACAATAGTGGAGATGAGACTGAGCAGAAGAAGGATTTCTGGGAAAAATTCTCTAGTAGTGATGAGGAAGAGGAGGTGAAAGGCATGACCCGGAGTGGGCGCTTTTACAATGACCGGGCACACTTAAGCATCTGGGAATTATTGTGTGCATCTGGAGAACACAGGCGGGCCATGGTGGAGGCTCTGAGCAAAATAGTCATACCCGAGGATGCTAATCCGGCATTGTTTGTGGGGTCAGTGCAGAAAGAGGCTCTGCAGATAACCTTCTCTGATGAAGAACTCCCAGCTGAAGGGAGAAACCACAATAGGCCCCTCTTTATCCGAGTTGAGGTGAGAGGTAAGAGGACTTCGTGCGTAATGGTGGATGATGGCTCTTCCATCAATGTGTGTCCACTGAAGATTCTGGCAAGGCTGGGTATTAAGCCAACTGAGTTGAATCCTTCTAACATGACTATCAAAGCCTATGATGATAGTAAGCGAGGAGTCGAAGGCACTTTTGTGGCGTTGGTCAAGGTTGGACCAGTCGAGGATGAAGTTGAATTTACAGTGCTGGACATCCCAACCACATTTGCCTTATTATTGGGAAGGCCTTGGTTTCACAGGCTTGGAGGGGTGCCCTCTACTCTACATCAGATGATTAAGTTCCCATATGGAGGGGAAGTTGTCACCATACGAGCTGAGGCAGACAATGTTGTAGCCACCTTGGAAATACAACCTTTAATGAGGTTCCAAGTGTCGGCGACCTTTGAAGAATGGGTGGATCCCAAGGTGGCCCGAATCATGGAGAAGATGAAATTTGAGCCAGGCCAAGGTTCGAGACTGTCGGATTTCAAGGGGCAGAATACTCGAAAGGGTTTGGGATACCGTTCTGATGAGGATAAGCCAAAAGCCAAGAAGAAGGGGCTGAAGTTGATGGAATGCTTCGTCAAAGCATCGGGGTATCAAGGAGAGCCTGAACCTGTAGAAGTGAACGGGATTGTGGTGCCAGGGTTCGAGATCTTCCAGGACATGTTGGGAGAAAATCCGCTGGTTGAAGAAATGAAGAAAGAAGAGTGGGGAGAAGAACTTATAAAGCTTGAGACCTTAACACTCGAGAAAGAGAAAGAACCTGAGAAGGATCCTGTTGTAGAGGGAGAAATATCTGTAGATGATGAGGATATTTTCCTTCCATATTTGTTTGAGTGTACTCCTTCTATTATTGGCAATAAAGACAATGATTTTGCTTACTTGAATGAGTCTCCACTTTCTAACTTGCATGACTTAAGCATATTCGATATCAATTCCGTCAAAACAGACGCATTCAACCTTGGTACGCCTGAGAGCCCCAAGGAAATCTTGATTGCGAGTGAAGTTACCACCGAAGATCGGAAGAACTTAGAAGAGATATTGATTAAATATGCCAAATTGTTTGCTTGGTCTTACGAAGACATGCCTGGGGTCGATCGAGGTATTTCCCAGCATGCGATACCAACATATCCGAATATGAAGACTGTGAAACAAAAGCTCTGACGGATGAGACCCGAATGGGCCAAGAAGGTCAGGGAGGAGGTTAAGAAGCAAATAGATGTGGGATTCCTGAAAGTAGTGAAATACCCCGAGTGGTTAGCCAACATCGTGCCTGTGCCGACGAAAGATGGCAAAGTCAGAATGTGTGTTGACTATAGAGATCTTAACAAGGCATGCCCAAAGGATGACTTTCCTTTACCGTATATAGATGTGCTTGTAGATAGTGCGGCGTTGTCTGCCATGTACTTATTTGCGGATGGGTTCTCAGGATAGAACCAAGTGCTCATGGACGAAGGAGATAAGCATAAGACCGCCTTTGTTACAGAATGGGGTACCTACTGCTACAAGGTGATGCCATTTGGGCTTAAGAATGCCGGAGCCACTTATCAGCGGATGACCACTACTTTGTTTCATGACCCGATGCATAAGGATATTGAGGTATACGTAGATGACATGATGGTCAAGTCAGAGACAAGAGACGGGCATATAGAAGCGTTGGAAAAGTTCCTTGAACGAGTGGACAAATACAACTTGCGATTGAATCCTAAGAAGTGTGTATTCGGAGTAACGTCGGGTAAAACTACTCGGCCACACAGTGGGAATGGGTGGAATAGAAGTGGATCATGAAAAGATCAAGGCTATTACAGAAATGCCGGCACCAAAAATAGAGAAAGAAGTCAGAGCCCTTCCTAGGGAAAATCCAGTATATTAGTCGGTTCATTGCCAAGCTGACGTCAGTATGTGAGCCCATCTTCAACTTGTTGAGGAAAGATCAGCCGGTAAAGTGGAACGAGCAGTGTCAGGAAGCATTTGACAGAATAAGGGAATATTTGGTGAAACCTCCCGTTCTGAGACCTCCAAGACAAGGCAGACCTTTGGTGCTTTATTTGGCTATTGAACCCGAAGCACTGGGGGTGATGATGGTACAAGCCGATGAGACAGGAGTAGAACACACCATCTACTACCTCAGTAAAAGCTGCTTCCGTACGAAGCTCGCTATCAGGAAGTGGAGAAGACTTGTCTGGCAGTAGTATGGGCGTCTAGGAAATTACGCCACTATTTCCAGTCTTACAAGATCCAGGTGGTCGCAAAGGAGAATCCTTTGAAGTACCTGCATTCAGTGCCTTCACTAGTTGGAAAATTGGGCAGATGGTTGATACTGCTGACAGAATTTGATATTGAGTATCTCACTTCCAAGGTGATTAAAGGACGAGCCGTGGCAGAGTTCTTGGCATTGCAACCTGTCGAAGGGGATCAGTACAAGTTTGAGTTCCCCGATGAAGAAATCCAAGCTATAGCAGTCCAGGATGGAGATGTATTTTGACGGACCAGCATGAACTGCAAAGGAGCCAAATCGAAATCATAATAGTAACCCCTGGGGGAGAGACTTTGCCTATGGCCAAAAGGCTAACATTCGGAGAGAGTAACTAATAACAAGGCTGAATATGAAGCATATGCATTTGGGTTGACTGCATTGACAGCCTTGAGAGCTACAAACGTGGAGGTTATGGAGACTCGATTGTTGGTGATCCGACAGATGCAAGGAGAATGGGAGTTAAAGGAAGAACAGTTGAAGCCATACTTATTCCACCTCAAAACCTAGCACAGGTTATCCCTAACTGCAAATTTCAGCACTTGCCTCGAAGGAAGAAAATCAAATGGCAGATGCATGGCGACGCTGGGCCGCAACCTGGGAGAATCCAGAGAAATTGGTGATGAGACCACTGGTGTGATTGACGACGAGTAAGCCTGTTTATGAGATAGAGAGAATATTAGAAGTAGAGGTTGATGATGGGAAACCTTTGTATCATGATATTCAGAGGTATTGGAACATGGTGTTAGACAGTTATGACCCATAGCGTCACTATTTTGTAAATGATATTGTATTATTGTACAAAATTAACTATGTAGTAATGAAATTGCCTTTCACCATTTTGTAATTTATTTACTTTGATATATAAATGGTAAAAGTCCCTATGATTAATTCCGGATTGAGATGATATGAGACAGTATCAATCCATAAAGGTTTAATCATTAAATATCCCTAGTCGTAGTATTATCGAGATTGGACATCGATAATGCGGAATAGACTAGTACTGCACTTGTGCGTGTTGTGAGGGCACAACAGCATAGTTCTCATATATTTGAGTATTGGATACTTATGCAAGTGCGGTAGGAGGTTGTGTTTTACCGATGGTACGGAAAACAGCTTCGCTCTGGATAGACCCCGCGGAATCCCATTGGTAGTATGTCTGCGTGTCTATGGGAGTCCGCTTCAGGGTAGGTGCATATGGTCTTAACCTGAGACTTGCATCGCTAGTACTTGCGACAATCGGTAGACTTTAGTTTTGGTCGTCCAGGGCTTTAACAGGTTCTGTGTACACCTCTTCTAGGTTTATCGGGAATCGTAGTGTATTGGGTGTGATGTCAAGACGGAAGTATCACTTCAGACATATGGAGATGATGATCGCGCAGGATACAGAACTAGTACTCTATAATGGTTGCAACCATCGGGATAATATGACAAGGTCAGGATTATCCGATTCAAAGAGACTAGTTGCTTGATGTCCGATATATGTATCGTACGGGGCAGACACATCTCCAGCCCCAGGCCTTACATGTGATCATCCGATACTGGATCAGTATACACATACTACGGTATACTACGCCTGTTATAGATCTTATATTCCAGTAAGAATATTTCTAGAGAATTGGGTAGGCATGGCGTTTTGCTAGAGGCTAACCTTGTCTTGTAAATCGGTAAAAACGTAGTACTTGGTACGTACGTGTTCGGATAGTTCGACAACCGGATTTACTGCCAACATATCTAGAGGTCTCTTGGGTCGCTTCCCGAAGATTCACCAATGACGTATGATTCGAACTCAATTAATCTTGGATTAATTGCGGAGAGACTTTATCTTGGATAAAGTACTATTCAAAGAGAGAGAAAGATTAATTTAGAATTAATCGTCAAAATTATTATATTCGATATAATAATCGAAATTCGATTTCGACGCGAAATAAAATTAGATTTTAATTCGGGCAAACGAGTTAATTTAGAATTAATTCGTTAGCGACGTAAATAATAATTTCGCTAGGCGCAATTATTTATTTAAATTCGATTTAATTAACGTCGCGACGAAAGTTCGGTATTTCGGAAATATCGAACCCGAACGCGTGAGTAGTAACGTGGGCCCACTTTCATTGGAAATGTGTGGGGCCCACATGACACATGTCATTATATGCGTTATTTAATTGTTAATACATTGCATGGTGATAGTGTACAATACACTCAATGATTATTGCATGGAAATTGAGTGTTTGACACTCTAAGCCATTGCATGATTTGTGTCATAAGTTTATTATTAATTTAATAAATATTATGGCATAAATATAAATTGATTTTTGTAACAAAAAATCATAACACTCTCTCCCTCTCATGACCGAAACTGGACTGCAGTTTTGGCTCTCCATTTTTCTTCCATTTCTTAAGAACTTTGTGAAGAAAGTGTATAAGTTTAGAACTTTAATACACATCTTTGGCTAGCACCATCAAGGGATCATACAAAGGTGTTATGGGAAACTAATCTTTGAGCTTGGAGTGATCAACAAAGCTTGGAGCTTCTTTTCTTACCTTGGCCGAATCATCCAAGCACAAAGGAGGTGGTTTTATTTCATCAACGCATCCGCATTCCGATCTTTGTGAGTATGATTCCGCCATACTTCATATTGTTCATTCATTATATATATTGTTTGCTCTTTTGATCTTGGGACATGGATTTGAATTTCCAACAATGGTATCATTGAGCTTAAAGAGCATGAAAATATATTAGGGTAATATTTGGGCAAAATTGATTGAAGCATGATTTGATGATTTTGATTGATTAAGTATGCTTAAATGTATGTTACATTATGTTATACATTATCAATTTCATGAAAAATAAATTGGATTAATTTTTCCCCTCTTGGAGAGGCTTGGCCGAATACTACCTAGACCATGGAGATGATGATTTGTTGTTTATAAGATCATTGGATGACTTTAAACGAACATAAAATGACGATTTGTGATTCGATTGGATTGAAAACGAAATCGGTAATTTTTCATCACCTTGGCCGAATGCATGGAAGAAGATTAGGGACTTGATTTTTTGATTAAATAATGTTGGACATGTATTTAAGATAAAAATATGATTAATGGATTAATTTGATATTTGGAAATATTGATTTAAAGGATTAATCATGACATTACACTTTAATTAATTAAGTTATAAAATTTGGAATTTTAAAATTTGATTAATTGGGCTTAATTTTGAATTGGGCCTAAAACTATTATATTTGGACATAATGGGCTTGGTTGGACCAAGTAGGTTTGGGCAAATTGGATTGGATCCAAAAATGGGCCTAAATCACCCATTAAGTCCAAATGTAATAAATGGGCTTTTATGTTTAATTGGGCCTTATGGGCTTGATATTGATTTTTATGGCAAATGAGGGTGATTCCTTATTGGGCTTGGAAATTGGGTTTGACCCACATTGACCAAGGCCCAAGCCTAATGAAATCAATTGAAAGCCCATCGGACTTTAATTAAACGGACATTGGATGTTGATTGGGCTTTGAGACCCGATAGAATTAGATTTGGAATCTAAGTCATAAAAGCACAATAAAAGTGTAAATATTTAATTTGGAATTAAATATAAGGATTAGTATTGAATACGACTTAAATTGGATTTGACGAGTAGTTCGATATAATTCATGAATTCGTACTACAAGTACTTATTCTCAAAACGAGTTGGACTCGCGCAAATGCAAACAATTGTTTGAACATTGTATTGTCACCTAATTAAAGACTAATTAATTGGATTTGATTGGTTGTATAACATGCCTTGAATGAATGAATGTGGATGTAATGTATGAATAGTGTATATCGGATGGATATTAGAAGGGAAGGGTAATTTTAGAAATTATTGTAAATTCAGAATTTATTAATTGGACCTGCGTGTCCAGCCTTTCTCTTATTATCTCTTTGTATTCTCTTCTCACCTAATTCCCCTCAATGTAAATGAGGTTTCTCTTATTGTATTATGTAATTGGGTAGAAGTAGAATAGTGCTAGCCGGGGAGAGGAAAGAGGAGTGATTTGTTCTGGGAACAAATTGTTATATATCCATCCGCATATCACTATTATTTTACTTTATGCGCCTTATGATGTTTTAGAAGCATGCTTAAGGGTGTATGATGATGAGACCTAACAAAGATAAATTAATTGGTTGCCAATTACGCGAAAATCCCTCAAACAATATTAAGCGATTTTCCTTCCGTTGAGTGATTCTTTCTCAAGATCCGAAATTGGCATTGGTTTGTTGGCCAAAGTCAAGACCTTTGTCAATTGAGGATGTGTTTGAATCATGAGAGTTTTGTTCCATATCGGTGTCTTGTCCAAGTTGTGATTTGTTGGCCAAAGTCAAGATCACTTCTTGTCCATCGACATTGATTACGAAACTTTCCATGTCAATGGGTCCCGCTTAACTGGAATCATTAAGTTTGTTGTGCCAAAGCCAAGACTTAGTTGATTCAGAGGAAATGGTTAGGAAAATGTATTGGATACATTGACATATGTATTAGATATATATGTTTCGGACTTGGATGTCCACCTACCGGATCTAGGAATTGGATGGGATCCAATTGATCTTCGAGATCTACCTAGTTAAATATCATACAACTTGTTGGCCAAAGTCAAGGTTGTGTGTTATTTAACGGGATCCTAGCCCACTAGGAAATTGGATTTCCCGAGTACTCGACAGAGGGTTAGAGACTTGTAGAAAATAGTGGGAGGCTAGTATTGAATTTGCAATTTCATTCAGATACTTAGCTTTACGCGCTTACAAAATTTATTTCGTCAATATTTTAACATTAGTTGGACTAATAAAATGTTATTTTTCTTGTAACAGTTTGACTGTACCCATATATCGTTAACTAGATAGTTGGACTATCGTAGTTAAGATGGCAAACAAAGGAAATGTCCGAGACATAATCATGGGTGATAATGTATTTAAGGGCACGAACTTTGCTGACTGGGAAATGAACCTGAGGATAGTCCTTGGGGCAGAGAGGCTGTTGTACACCATACAGAGACCTCTCGGGCCGAGGCCCACTGAGCCACTTGAGCTGGAGTTATGGAGAACTCATAGCAATGATTGTGATACAACTCAGTCGATCATGCTTGCTTCCATGACTCAACACTTTCGTCGCCAGAATAGGGACTTGGATCCTTATAATATGATGGCTAGACTAAAGGATCTTCACCGCACTAATAAGCGGATGGAGAGGTATGAGTTGGTGAAAGAAACTCTTTCGCTCCCGTATGACTGATGGCGCTTCAGTTGAGGCCCACGGGACTCAAATGATAGCTGACATTGATGAGCTGGCCAAGATGGGAATAGTCTTGGAGGCTGAGCTGACTGTAGACATGCTTTTACAGTCACTTCCCGATACTTGGAAGCAGATTATCATCAACTACAAGTTGATGGATACGGACGATACTCTTGGAGAGCTATTGTCCATTCTTAAGGAGTCAGAGAAAGAGCTTCTTAAAGGCAACAAGCGCGAGGCGCACTTTGCATCGACCTCTCAGACGTCAAGGGCTGGGCCCAAGGCAACTGGAGGGGTGGAAAAAGAAGAAGCGTAAGAACAAGGGCAAGGCCAAGATGCCGATGGCTTCTGGGAAGCCAAGGAACAAGTCACAAGACATATGCCTTAACTGCGGCAAAAGAGGTCACTGGAAGCGTGACTGCCGCATGAACAAGGCGATCAGAAGGGAGATCAAGGCGGGCAAGGCACCGACCTCTGGTATGTTTGTTATTGAAATAAACATGGCTACTTCTAGTTTTAAAAATTGGATTTTTGATTCTGGTTGTGGTTCTCATATATGTACTGATGTGCAGGATCTGCAGAACAGCAGGACTCTGGCTTCAGGGGAGATTGATCTACGAGTTGGAAACGGAACTCCTGTTGCTGTTTTGGCCGTGGGCACTTTTGTATTAGAACTGCCCTCGGGGCATGTACTTAAACTAAATGACTGTTATTATGTACCTAGTTTGACTAGGAATATTATATCTGTATCTTTGTTAACCCGAAATGGGTACACTTTTGTATTTAGAAACACTGGGTGTTATTTATATAAAAATGATGCAGAAATATGCACTGCAGTTGCAAATAATGGTCTTTATATTTTGAATATAAATGAATCTCCTACATATAAATTAACAAACAAAAGGCTTAAAAAGAGTGATCCAAATGATGAAACTTATATGTGGCATTGTCGTCTGGGACACATTAACAAGACTCGCATATCCACACTTTCGAAGAGTGGGTACTTGGACGGATTTGATCCAAATTCATATGACGTCTGCGAATCTTGCTTATTAGGCAAAATGCCTAAATCACCTTTTAGCGGTAAAGGTGAACGTGCCACTGAACTGTTAGCCCTCGTTCATAGTGACGTTTGTGGGCCCATGTCTAGCCAGGCTAGAGGTGGATATCGATACTTCGTAACCTTTACCGATGATGCATCACGTTACGGTTATGTGTATCTAATGACGCACAAGTCGGAAACTTTTGAGAAATTCAAAGAGTTTCGACACGAAGTTGAAAAACAAACAGGCAAGAGTATTAAGACATTACGGTCGGACCGTGGTGGCGAATACTTAAGTAATGAGTTTCAAGATTACCTGAAAGAATATGGTATTCTTTCACAGTGGACTCCTCCTGGAACACCACAATTAAATGGTGTGTCCGACCGAACGAGAAACCGTACCTTGTTGGACATGGTAAGGTCGATGATGAGTCGCACTGAGCTGCCAATTTCCTTCTGGGGATATGCATTAAACAGTGCAGTTCTTATTTTGAATAAGGTTCCGTCAAAGTCTGTTGAACAGACACCATATGAGATATGGACAGGTAAGAAACCGGGTTTCTCATTCCTGAAGATTTGGGGTTGCTGGGCATACGTTAAACGTTTGGAAGGTACCAAACTTGAACCCAAATCAGATAAATGCCTATTCGTTGGATATCCTAGGGAAACCAAAGGATATTACTTCTATCACCCACAAGAGAACAAAGTATTTGTTGCTCTACATGCGGTTTTCCTTGAGAAGGAATTCCTAAATGCAGTGTTTAGTGGGAAGAAAGTAGAACTCGATGAAAGTCGTAGTGATACTGTTCTTGGCAATGAATTATCAACGGAACATGAACAGTCCATCTGGGATGAGACTGAACCACAATCTTCAAATACACAAGGACCGCGTAGGTCGGAGAGAGTCAGGGTAATACCTGAGAGGTATGGATTCCTGATCTCACCTCACGTAGATATTAATCTTATTGAGGATACTGAACCGGCTACGTATGAGGAAGCGATACAAGGTATCGAATCCGCTTTATGGCAAGAAGCCATGAAGGCCGAAATGGATTCCATGTATACCAACCAAGTTTGGACACTGGTTGATGCACCAGAAGGCGTAAAGCCTATCGGATGCAAATGGGTCTTCAAGAAGAAGACTGACATGGATGGCAACGTACAAACGTACAAAGCTAGGCTTGTAGCGAAGGGATATCGTCAACGACTTGGAGTTGATTATGACGAAACCTTCTCACCCGTTGCCATGATTAAATCCATTCGGATAATGCTTGCAATAGCTGCATATTACGATTACGAAATATGGCAGATGGACGTTAAAACCGCTTTCCTTAACGGAAACCTTTCGGAGGAGGATGTTTATGCAACAGCCTGACGGTTTTATCGTACCTAGACTTGCAAACAAGGTTTGTAAGTTAAATCGGTCCATTTATGGACTGAAGCAAGCATCGCGGTCATGGAACCAACGTTTTGATGAGATCATAAAAGAATATGATTTCATTCAAAACGAAGATGAAGATGACCCTTGTGTATATAAGAAGGTTAGTGGGAGTGCACTGACTTTTATTGTCCTTTATGTCGACGATGTATTGCTTATCGGCAATGACATTCCCATGTTAACGTCGGTGAAAGCTTGGCTTTCATTGAAATTCTCCATGAAAGATCTGGGAGAAGCAGCTTTTATTCTAGGAATAAAGATCTACCGGGATAGATCTAGAAAGCTACTTGGACTCTCCCAGAGTACATATATTGATAAAGTGTTGAAGAGATTCAACATGGATCAGTCCAAGAGGGGACTGTTACCAATATCACATGGCGTCTATCTATCTAGGGACATGTGTCCTAAAACACAAGATGAGAGAGACAACATGAGTCGGACTCCGTTCGCCTCGGCAGTCGGATCGATCATGTATGCCATGATATGTACACGACCTGATGTGTCCCATGCTTTGAGCATGTGCAGTCGATATCAGGCCGATCCAGGTAAAGATCACTGGATGGCGGTTAAGAGTATCCTTAAGTATCTTAACAGAACTAAGGATGCTTTCTTAATCTATGGAGATGGAGAACTTGAGGTATCTGGGTATACCGATGCAAGTTTCCAAACCGACAGAGACGACTTTAAGTCGCAATCTGGGTACATATTTTGTTTGAATAACGGAGCAGTGAGCTGGAAATCTTCCAAGCAAGATACTGTTGCCGATTCAACAACTGAAGCGGAGTACATTGCAGCAGCTGAAGCAGCAAAAGAGGCAGTTTGGATCCGTAAATTCCTAATTGGATTAGGAGTAGTTCCGTTAGCAGCTGAGCCGTTCCATTGTATTGTGACAATAGCGGGGCTATAGCACAGGCTAAGGAACCAAGGTCTCATCAACGATCCAAACATGTTCTTCGACGATTCCATCTGATTCGAGAGATCATACATCGTGGCGATGTGAAGATCGAAAAGATCGCATCAGAGGATAATATTGCAGATCCGCTGACGAAAGCTATTCCTCGGGAAAAGTTGAGCGACATGTACATAGTTCAGGTATTAGATGCTTGAGTGACTGGCTATAGGCCAAGTGGGAGATTGTTAGACAGTATGACCCATAGCGTCACTATTTTGTAAATGATATTGTATTATTGTACAAAATTAACTATGTAGTAATGAAATTGCCTTTCACCGTTTTGTAATTTATTTACTTTGATATATAAATGGTAAAAGTCCCTATGATTAATTCCGGATTGAGATGATATGAGACAGTATCAATCCATAAAGGTTTAATCATTAAATATCCCTAGTCGTAGTATTATCGAGATTGGACATCGATAATGCGGAATAGACTAGTACTGCACTTGTGCGTGTTGTGAGGGCACAACATCATAGTTCTCATATATTTGAGTATGGATACTTATGCAAGTGCGGTAGGAGGTTGTGTTTTACCGATGGTACGGAAAACAGCTTCGCTCTGGATAGACCCCGCGGAATCCCATTGGTAGTATGTCTGCGTGTCTATGGGAGTCCGCTTCAGGGTAGGTGCATATGGTCTTAACCTGAGACTTGCATCGCTAGTACTTGCACAATCGGTAGACTTTAGTTTTGGTCGTCCAGGGCTTTAACAGGTTCTGTGTACACCTCTTCTAGGTTTATCGGGAATCGTAGTGTATTGGGTGTGATGTCAAGACGGAAGTATCACTTCAGACATATGGAGATGATGATCGCGCAGGATACAGAACTAGTACTCTATAATGGTTGCAACCATCGGGATAATATGACAAGGTCAGGATTATCCGATTCAAAGAGACTAGTTGCTTGATGTCCGATATATGTATCGTACGGGGCAGACACATCTCCAGCCCCAGGCCTTACATGTGATCATCCGATACTGGATCAGTATACACAATACTACGGTATACTACGCCTGTTATAGATCTTATATTCCAGTAAGTAAGAATATTTCTAGAGAATTGGGTAGACATGGCGTTTTGCTAGAGGCTAACCTTGTCTTGTAAATCGGTAAAAACGTAGTACTTGGTACGTACGTGTTCGGATAGTTCGACAACCGGATTTACTGCCAACATATCTAGAGGTCTCTTGGGTCGCTTCCCGAAGATTCACCAATGACGTATGATTCGAACTCAATTAATCTTGGATTAATTGCGGAGAGACTTTATCTTGGATAAAGTACTATTCAAAGAGAGAGAAGATTAATTTAGAATTAATCGTCAAAATTATTATATTCGATATAATAATCGAAATTCGATTTCGACGCGAAATTAAAATTAGATTTTAATTCGGGCAAACGAGTTAATTTAGAATTAATTCGTTAGCGACGTAAATAATAATTTCGCTAGGCGCAATTATTTATTTAAATTCGATTTAATTAACGTCGCGACGAAAGTTCGGTATTTCGGAAATATCGAACCCGAACGCGTGAGTACACGTGGGCCCACTTTCATTTGGAAAAGTGTGGGGCCCACATGACACATGTCATTATATGCATTATTTAATTGTTAATACATTGCATAGTGATAGTGTATAATACACTCAATGGTATTGCATGGAAATGAGTGTTTGACACTCTAAGCCATTGCATGATTTGTGTCATAAGTTTATTATTAATTTAATAAATATTATGGCATAAATATAAATTGATTTTGTAACAAAAAATCATAACACTCTTCCCTCTCGACCGAAACTGGACTGCAGTTTTGGCTCTCCATTTTTCTTCCATTTTCTTAAGAACTGTGAAGAAAGTGTATAAGTTTAGAACTTTAATACACATCTTTGGCTAGCACCATCAAGGGATCATACAAAGGTGTTATGGAAAACTAATCTTTGAGCTTGGAGTGATCAACAAAGCTTGGAGCTTCTTTTCTACCTTGGCCGAATCATCCAAAGCACAAAGGAGGTGGTTTTATTTCATCAACGCATCCGCATTCCGATCTTTGTGAGTATGATTCCGCCATACTTCATTATTGTTCATTCATTTATATATATTTGTTTGCTCTTTTGATCTTGGGACATGGATTAGAATTTCCAACAATGGTATCATTGAGCTTAAGAGCATGAAAATATATTAGGGTAATATTTGGGCAAAATGATTGAAGCATGATTTGATGATTTTGATGATTAAGTATGCTTAAATGTATGTTACATTAGTTTGTTATACATTATCATTTCATGAAAAATGTATTGGATAATTTTCCCCTCTTGGAGAGGCTTGGCCGAATACTAACTAGACCATGGAGATGATGATTTGTTGTTTATAAGATCATGGATGACTTTAAACGAACATAAAATGACGATTTGTGATTCGATGGATTGAAAACGAAATCGTAATTTTCATCACCTTGGCCGAATGCATGGAAGAAGATTAGGGACTTGATTTTTTGATTAAATAATGTTGGACATGATTTAAGATAAAAAATAGATAATGGATTAATTTGATATTTTGGAAATATTGATTTAAAGGATTAATCATGACATTACACTTTAATTAATTAAGTTTATAAATTTGGAATTTTAAAATTTGTTAATTGGGCTTAATTTTGAATTGGGCCTAAAAAACTATTATATTTGACTAATGGGCTTGGTTGGACCAAGTAGGTTTGGGCAAATTGGATGGATCCAAAAATGGGCCTAAATCACTCCATTAAGTCAAATGTAATAAGGGCTTTTTGTTTAATTGGGCCTTATGGGCTTGATATTGATTTTTATGGCAAATGAGGGTGATTCCTTATTGGGCTTGGAAATGGGTTTGACCCACATTGACCAAGGCCCAAGCCTAATGAAATCAATTGAAAGCCCATCGGACTTTAATTAAACGGACATTGGATGTTGATGGGCTTTGAGACCCGATAATTAGAATTAGATTTGGAATCTAAGTCATAAAAGCACAATAAAAGTGTAAATATTTAATTTGGAATTAAATATAGGATTAGTATTGAATACGACTTAAATTGGATTTGACGAGTAGTTCGATATAATTGTGAATTCATACTATAGTATTTATTCTCAAATTGAGTTGACTCGCGCAAATGCAAACAATTGTTTGAACATTTTATTGTCACCTAATTAAAGACTAATTAATGGATTGATTGGTTGTATAACATGCCTTGAATGAATGAATGTGGATGTAATGTATGAATTGTGTATATCGGATGGATATTAGAAGGGAAGGGTAATTTTAGAAAATTGTAAATTCAGAATTTATAATTGGACCTGCGGTCCAGCCTTCTCTTATTATCTCTTTGTATTCTCTTCCCACCTAATTCCCCTCAATGTAAATGAGGTTTCTCTGATTGTATTATGTAATTGGGTAGAAGTAGAATAGTGCTAGCCGGGGAGAGGAAAGGGAGTGATTTGTTCTAGGAACAAATTGTTTATCTATCCATCCGCATATCACTATTATTTTACTTTACGCGCTTTATGATGTTTTAGAAGCATGCTTAAGGGTGTATGATGATGAGACCTAACAAAGATAAATTAATTGGTTGCCAATTACACGAAAATCCCTCAAACAATATTAAGCGATTTTCCTTCCGTTGAGTGATTCTTTCTCAAGATCCAAAATTGGCATTGGTTTGTTGGCCAAAGTCAAGACCTTTGTCAATTGAGGATGTGTTTGAATCATGAGAGTTTGTTCCATATCGGTGTCTTGTCCAAGTTGTGATTTGTTGGCCAAAGTCAAGATCACTTCTTGTCCATCGACATTGATTACGAAACTTTCCATGTCAATGGGTCCCGCTTAACTGGAATCATTAAGTTTGTTGTGCCAAAGCCAAGACTTAGTTGATTCAGAGGAAATGGTTAGGAAAATGTATTGGATACATTGACATATGTATTAGATATATATGTTTCAGACTTGGATGTCCACCTACCGGATCTAGGAATTGGATGGGATCCAATTGATCTTCGAGATCTACCTAGTTAAATATCATACAACTTGTTGGCCAAAGTCAAGGTGTGTGTTATTTAACGGGATCCTAGCCCACTAGGAAATTGGATTTCCCGAGTACTCGACAGAGGGTTAGAGACTTGTAGAAAATAATGGGAGGCTAGTATTGAATTTGCAATTTCATTCAGATATTTAGCTTTACGCTTACAAAATTTATTTCGTCAATATTTTAACATTAGTTGGACTAATAAAATGTTATTTTTCTTGTAACAGTTTGACTGTACCCATATATCGTTAACTAGATAGTTGGACTATCGTAGTTAAGATGGCAAACAAAGGAAATGTCCGAGACATAATCATGGGTGATAATGTATTTAAGGGCACGAACTTTGCTGACTGGGAAATGAACCTGAGGATAGTCCTTATTGGGCTTGGAGCTTCTTTTCTTATCTTGGCCGAATCATCCAAAGCACAAAGAAGGTGGTTTTATTTCATCAACGCATCCGCATTCCGATCTTTGTGAGTATGATTCCGCCATACTTAATTATTGTTCATTCATTTATATATATTTGTTTGCTCTTTTGATCTTGGGACATGGATTTGAATTTCCAACACATGGGGAATTCCCAAAGGAAGCGAGCAGAAAAGACAGAATCGCCGTTTAGAAGTTGGCTGCTCAATATGTGAGTTTGAATGGAGAACTCTACAAGAGGCAAGCGAATGGTATTCAGCTGAAATGTTTGAGAAAGGAAGAAGCTCAGAAGATAATGGATGAAGTGCATGCTGGTGTTTGTGGACCGCATATGAACGGATTGAACTTGTCCCGCAAGATTGTGAGACAAGGCTTTTACTGGTCGACCATGGAAGCTGATTGCGCGAAACTGGTGAAACACTGTCATGATTGTCAAACACATGGGAATTTGAATCATTTGCCGCACACAGAGTTGCACGGGTTGTCAGAGCCATGGCCTTTCTCAACTTGGGGAATTGATATGATTAGGGAGATTCGGCCGAATGCGTCGAACGAACATCGCTTTATAGTAATGGCAGTGGACTACTTCTCGAAATGGGTAGAAGCCGAGTCATTCTGCAATGTCACGGCAAAGCAGATGGCTAAGTTCATAAGCCGGAACCTCATATGCCGATATGGTCTGCCGCATCACGTGGTTACGGACAACGGAGTCCAATTTCAGGGAGAAACCAAAGCGATGCTACAGAAATATGGGATAGGTCATCACAAGTCTTCACAATACAGGTCGCAAGCTAATGGGGCAGTCGAGGCAGCCAACAAGACGATAAAGACGATCCTGGCGAAGATGATAGAGAATTACAAGGACTGGGTTGATAAGCTTCCGTATGCCATGTGGGGATAGAGGACATCTGTGAGAACGGCGACAGGAGCTACGCGTTACTCTTTGGTCTATGGAATGGAAGTGGTATTGCCGGTGGAAGTTGAAATACAGTCTATGCGGGTATTAGCAGAAGCAGAGTTGCCTGAACGAGAGTGGACCTCGCAGAGGTTTGAGCAGTTAGCATTGATGGACGAGAAGAGGATGAAGTCCTTGCATCACATGCAAATGTATCAGAAGAGGTTAGCCCGAGCATTCAATAAGAAGGTGCGTCCTTCTAAAATCAAGAAGGGTGATTTAATGCTTAAGCAGTCGAAGCCGTCGACGACAGACCCAATAGGGAAGTTCAGACCAAATTGGGAAGGACCATACATTGTTCAGAAGGTAATGGAAAATGGAGCAGTGAGACTGTCGGACTTGGAAGGGAATGAGTTCACCGAGCCGATCAATGTTGACAGATTGAAGTTGTATTTTGCCTGAGGGATAGAAGACTGAATAGTCACCCGCAAAAGACCTAACCCAACGGGATAAGGAGAACTCATGCATGCATGCATACATATAACCCATTATTGCATTCTTTTTTGCGTGTTTGTGTTTTTGTTTTATATTCACATGTATCGAAGAAGAAAAGAGAAAGCGGCAAAGACAAGCCAATCAGAAACAGCGAAAGCACTGTATTGAATTTAGATAGAAATGCTAGGGCTGAGGTCCACATCGGTGTTAAGATTCAGATGGTGATCTGAGGGTTGAGGCCCATTTTGAGTTTGAATTTCGGGTCTGGATCCCGGAGGCAAAGCCCACATGGTCAGCAGTAGAGAGGAAGAATTCCTTAGAGTGAGTGAGTGAGTGAAAAAAAAAAGTGAGAGAGAAGTTTTTGATGGTTAAACATATGTCCGGTGATGACATTGTGTGTTATAGGGAGAAGCCTTAGAAATGAGAAGTGCGAGACGTGCTCTTATCCAGTATTCTGAATGGATTTATCTTGGCTAGACTCATGAAGCACTTGATAAAAGGTATCTCAACAGTAGAAGCCCAAGCGGTTGATGAGATGACTAGCTGAAGAGATGGTGGATCGATGAATGACCGTTTGTTTGGATGTCCACCCTGGTTTACGTACGCTAAGATACATGATATGGTTGAAAATAAAGAAAGACAGTCTCTGTGATGATAAGAAAAGAAAAAAGACCGCCTATAACCGATAAGTGTGAAGCTACCCATGGGCGAGTATTAGGACCACCATGAGGAGAAATGCTACCTTAAAGGGTAGGTGAGTCAAAAAAAAAAAAGAAAGAAAAAGAAAAGGGAAAGAGAAAGAAAAAGAATGAAAAGAAATAGACGAAAGCAAAATAAAGAAGGCAATATCATGTTGAGTATGCCGAAGTAATCACAGAATGTGACCTAGACATCCAGGTTGGTTAGACCTATCGGTCCGATTCTCCAAAGCGAAATCATCAAGTTGGCTTGCTTAAGGAATAAGCTGCAAAACAGCCTTTGCACACATTCACTAGGAGTCTAGTTTAGATCATCTGTTCAGATGATCGGGTTTGAGTATATCGAGTACTTCGAAGGTTCTCGGGTTTTGACATGAAGCATTCGTTGAGGACGAAAATATGTTTAGCTACCAAGGCTATCTCGAGGAGAAGAAATACAATAGTTGGAAATATAAACATCAGTATCAGTTTGAGGGCGAGGCCCACAATGGTATTAGATAGAGGGCGAGGCCCACATCAGTCTGAGCGCGAGGCCCACATCACTTTGGGGGCGAGGCCCACATCAGTTAAGGGCGGGCCTACATCAGTCTGAGGGCGAGGCCCACATCACTCTAGGGGCGAGGCCAACATCCGTATCAGTTTGGGGGTGAAGCCCATATCAGTATCAGATAGGGGGCGAGGCCCACATCAGTATCAGTTTGAGGGCGAGGCCCATAATCAGCATCAGTCTGGAGGCGAGGCCCATATCAGTATCAGTCTGGGGGAGAAGCCCACTACATCATTATCAGTTCAAGGGCGAGGTCCCTATTGTCAGCGATATTGGGTCGAGATGCGTGCCCAGGGTCGAGGTTCCCCCGTTATCGGTTGTAGTTCCAGGTCGAGATACGTGCCCAGGGTCGAGGTGCCCACTACATCATCATATTCAGGGCGAGGTCCCTATTGTCAGCGGTATTGGGTCGAGATGCGTGGCCAGGGTCTAGGTGCCCCCGTTGTCGGTTGTAGTTCCGGGTTGAGATGTGTGCCCAGGGTCGAGGTGCCCACTACATCATCATATTCAGGGTGAGGTCCCTATTTTCAGCGGTATTGGGTCGAGATGCATGCCCAAGGTCGAGGTGCCCCCGTTGTCGGCTTTAATTCCGGGTCAAGATGCGTGCCCAGGGTCTAGGTGCCCACTACATCATCAGTTCGAGGGTCGAGGTGCCCCCGTTGTCATTAGTAGTTCCGGGATACATCCCAGGGTCGAGGTGCCCATCGCACAATCAACTCAGTTCGAAGCAACGGGCAACCAGGTGGCAGCTGGCGAGCCAGGTAAGTAAAAATGCATTGCATGTACTTTGATAGGATTGTTATTGTCACACACTGCACAAGTCCCATCAAAGTGGTGGCGACTGTAGGCATTGCATTTTTACACATTAGCCCAATGATGAGTCTCGTATGGAGGCAACTACCTCTTTAGTCATGAAAGTCGCGGGAAACGGACGTTAGAAGGGTAAAGTTGGAAAATGGAATTTTTGTTAGATTTAACCTCGTTGTTTAGCTTCGGTTGCTTGTTGGACTTCCGTTTCAAAGCTTATCTTAGGTCCAAAACCCCATAGACCACTTACCAAACCCAAACCAAACACAAAATACCCAAGCCTACCTAAGAACCAAACCCACACGCCCATGGAGCCCCATTTATGCCCATATCCCCTCTAATTAGGCAAAAGCACATTTATCACATGCTAAAATCAAGAAAAATTCTTTCCTAATTAGAAGAAATCAAATCAAATCCCTTTTCAAATCAAATCCAATCACAATCCTAAATTAGGAGATCTATTCCTTATGAGATACCAATTAGAATAAATGTCACTATCAATAGAAATCCTATTCCTAGTCGGATAAGGAAAGTCTCTTCTCATTTGCCTATAAAAAGAGGCCCTCACCACCCATTCAAACCCTAGCACACATACCTCACCATTCACGCCCTAGAGACACATCTAAGCCTCCTCTTGCACGTTCAACATCCTTTTTCCAAGCCCCACTGCCGCACCTTCAAGCCAAGACACCCTAAGCTTTGCCGTGAACCTTCTTCGACACCACACCATTCACGCCCATCACCAAAACTCCCTTCCGATTGCCGCATCTTTCACAGCCCTAATTCACACAAAAATAAGCCTCAAATACAGCCCTAAAGTCGCACAAAACACCCCCTAAACACAGCCCCAATTACACGCCTAAAACAGTCCCAAAACCCACTGCACTGCCTCGCAAAACTGCCGCACTTTGCCCCACTGTTCTGCCCAGTTTTTGTGCGATTTTAACCATCAAAACAGTCCTAAAATCACCACAAAACTTCACTAAAAAACTGCATAAACACCCCCAAAAAAACCCTCAAAACTGCATCCCCATTAGCCTTCAAAATCACTCAAAACAGTCCACTAAACGACCAAAACAGTGACCTGAAATGGTGCAGCGAAACAGCAGCGAAACGTACTTAAAACAGCAGCCCAAGCATAAAAAACAACGAGGGAAAACGTTGAGTAGACAAATCGGAAAAGCATCGGATCAATCTCCCTTCCAACGGACGTGTAACGCATTTTCTTAAACGATAAAAGAGGTTAGACCTGAGGGCACCCTTTTATTCATTATCTTTCGTTTATTTTATTTAATTTGAATATTATCGCATGAGAGTCTTTTGAGGCATGATGTGATTGTTGGATGAGCGGGATGTGTTTTCCCTTTTGTGGTATATCGGATGGAAACCCGGACGTAAATTCCGTAGCCGATTCCGAATGGACGGTATTGCGGCCTGCACTCAGGATACAACGCCACGTACCACTTAAGATGCACGTATCTCGTCTCATCCAAATTTGTATTTGAGCATGTCATAGTTCTAGGCCGTTTATTTATTATTTAAAACATGGTTTAATTTAGTTTGTTATTTATTTGTGAAAGCATATTTAGGTTGTTCCTTATGCATGTTATTAGTTTATGAGGTGTTTGGATAATGATTTATACATGTTGATTTAATGGTTCAATATGCTCGTTGTGTTACATTGCGTGGAGTTATTTGGATGAAAGCATGTTAGATCTAAGTACCCTTGAGCATGATTATTGAGTAGACTTGGTTAGTTCATTGCACAAATTATATCATCACAAGTGACATAAGTAAGGGACCATTCCGAACCCAACGGTTTGAGGTCTTTCCTTGCGAGGGGTGAGTGCGGCCTTAAATCTTTGTCCCGGTTCACACCGGGTGGCGACTCCATGTTATTTCGTACTTCCCTACTAGGCCGCGAGCCTAGAACAGCGTCTCCGAGGTTCTGTTGTCTACAGGTACACTTTTGTATTTAGAAACACTGGGTGTTTTATGTATAAAAATGATATAGAAATTTGCACTACTGTTGTAAATAATGGTCTTTATATTTTAAATATAAACCAATCTCAAAATGTAACAAACAAAAGGCTTAAAGTAAGTCATAAAGATGAAACTTATATGTGGCATTATCGTCTGGGACACATAAACAAGACTCGCATATCCACACTTTTGAAGAGTGGGTACTTGGAAGGATTTGATCCAAATTCATATGACGTCTGCGAATCTTGCTTATTAGGCAAAATGCCTAAATCACCTTTTAGCGGTAAAGGTGTACGCGCCACCGAACAGTTAGCCCTTGTTCATAGTGACGTTTGTGGGCCCATGTCTAGTCAGGCTAGAGGTGGATATGAATACTTCGTAACCTTTACGGATGATGCATCACGTTATGGTTATGTGTATCTTATGAGACACAAGTCGAAAACTTTTGAGAAATTCAAAGATTTTCGACACGAAGTTGAAAAACAGACCGGTAAAAGTATTAAGACATTACGGTCGGACCGTGGTGGCGAATACTTGAGTAATGAGTTTCTTGACTACTTGAAAGAATATGGTATTCTTTCACAGTGGACTCCTCCCGGAACACCGCAATTAAACGGTGTATCCGAACGGAGAAACCAAACCTTGTTAGACATGGTAAGGTCTATGATGAGTCGCACTGAGCTACCTATTTCCTTCTGGGAATATGCATTAAACAGTGTAATACTTATTTTGAATAAGGTTCCGTCAAAGTCTGTTCAACAGACTCCGTATGAAATATGGACAAGAAAGAAACCGGGTTTCTCATTCCTGAAGATTTGGGGTTGCTGGGCATATGTCAAACGTCTGGAAGGTACCAAACTTGAACCCAAATCGGATAAATGCCTTTTTGTGGGATATCCTAGGGAAACCAAAGGATATTACTTCTATCACCCACGAGAGAACAAAGTTTTTGTTGCTCTATAAGTGGTTTTCCTTGAGAAGGAATTCTTAAATGTAGTGATAAGTGGGAGGAAAGTAGAACTCGATGAAAATCGGAGTGATACTGTTCCTGGCATAGAATCCTCAACGGAACATGAACAGTTCATCAGGGATGAAGCTATACCATAATCTTCGAATACACATGGACCACGTAGGTCAGAGAGAGTCAGAAAACAACCTGAGGGGTATGGGTTTCTGATCTCACCTCATATGGATATCAATCTCATTGAGGAAGACGAACCAGCTACGTATGAGGAAGTGATACAAGGTATCGACTCCGTTTTATGGCAAGATGCCATGAATTCCGAAATGGATTCCATGTATACCAACCAAGTTTGGACACTGGTTGATGCACCAGAAGGCGTAAAGCCTATTGATTGCAAATGGATCTTCAAGAGGAAGACCGACATGGATGGCAACATACAAACGTACAAAGCTAGGCTTGTAGCGAAGGGGTATCGTCAACGACATGGTGTTGATTACGAATAAACTTTCTCACTCATTGCCATGATTAAATCCATTCGGATAATGTTTGCTATTGCTTCATATTTCGATTACGAGATGTGGCAGATGGACTTCAAAACCGCTTTCCTTAATGGAAACTTTTTGGAGGATGTTTATATGCAACAGCCTAACGGTTTTGTCGTGCCTAAACATACAAACAAGGTTTGCAAGTTAAATCGGTCCATTTATGGACTGAAGCAAGCATCGCGTTCTTGGAACCAACATTTTGATAAGATCATAAAAGAATATGATTTCATTCAAAATGAAAATGATCCTTGTGTATACAGGAAAGTTAGTGGGAGCGCACTGACTTTCATTATCCTTTATGTTGACGATGTATTGCTTATGGGCAATGACATTCCCATGTTAACATCGGTGAAAGCTTGGCTTTCATTAAAATTCTCCATGAATGATCTGGGAGAAGCAGCCTTTATTCTGAGAATAAAGATCTACCGGGATAGATCTAGAAAGCTGCTTGGACTCTCGCAGAGCACGTACATTGACAAAGTGTTGAAAAGATTTAAAATGGATCAGTCCAAGAGGGGACTGTTGCCAGTGTCACATGGCGTCACTCTATCTAAGGACATGTGTCCTAAAACTCAAGATGAGAGAGACAACATGAGTCAGATACCGTTCACCTTGGTAGTCGGATCAATCATGTATGCCATGATATGTACGTGACCTAATGTCTCATATGCTTTGAGCATGTGTAGTCGCTATCAGGCCGATCCAGGTGAAGGTCATTGGATAGCGGTTAAGAATATCCTTAAGTATCTTAGACAAACTAAGAATACTTTCTTAATCTATGGAAATGGAGAACTTGAGGTAACTGGGTTTACCGATGCAAGTTTCCAAACCGATAAAGACGACTGTAAGTCGCAATCTGGGTACGTGTTTTGTTTGAATAACGGAGCAGTGAGCTGGAAATCTTCCAAGCAAGAGACTGTTGCCGATTTAACAACAGAAGCGGAGAATATCGCTGCAGCTGAAGCAGCAAAGGAGGCGATTTGGATCCGAAAAATCCTAATTGGATTTGGAGTAGTTCCGTTAGCAGCTTAGCCCGTTCCATTGTACTGTGATAATAACGGGGCTATAGCGCAAGCTAAGGAACCGCGGTCTCATCAACGATCCAAGCATGTTCTTTGACATTTCCATCTGATTCGTGAGATCATACATCGTGGCGATGTGAAGATCGAGAAGGTCGCATCAGATGATAACATTGCAGATCCGCTAACGAAAGCCATTCCTCAGCAAAAGTTTGAGCGACATGTACATAGTTCAGGTGTTAGATGCTTGAGTGACTGGCTATAGGCCAAGTGGGAGATTGTTGGACAATTATGACCCATAGCATCACTATTTGTAAAAGACATTGTGTTTTTGTACAAATTAATTATGTAGCAAAGGAAATTGCCTTTTATCATTCGTAATTAGATTACTTAAATGTGTGAATGATGAAAGTCCTTATGATTAGTTCCAGATTGAGATGATATGAGACAGTATCAATCCAAGACGATTTAATCATTAAATATCCCTAGTCATAGTATTATCGAGACTGGACATCGATAATGCGGAATATACTAGTATCGCACTTGTGCGTGTTATAGAAGCGTAACAGCATAGTTCTCATATATTTAAGTATTGGATACTTATGCAAGTGTGGTAGGAGGTTGTGTTTTATCGATGGTACGGAAAACAGCTTCGCTCTGGATAGACCCCTTAGAATCCCATTGGTAGTATGACTATGTGTCTATAGGAGTCCGCATCAGGGTAGGTGTATTTGGTCTTAACCTGAGACTTGCATCGCTAGTACTTGTGACAATCAATACGCTTTGGTTTTGGTCATCCAGGACTTTAACAGGTTCTGTGTACGCCTCTTCTGGGTTTATTGAGAATCGTAGTGTATTGGATGTGATGTCAAGACAGAAGTATTACTTCATTCATATGGAGATGATGGTCACGCAGGGATACAGAACTGGTTCTCTAAAATGTTGCAACCATTGGGATAATATGACTAGGTCATGATTATCCGATAATAAAGAGACTAGTTGTTAGTGATCCGATATATGCTTCATACGGGGCAGACACTATTCCAGCCTCAGGCCTTTCATGTGACATCTGATACTGGATCGAGATACACAATACTATGTATACTACGCCTGACAGAGATTATATATTCCATTAAGAGTATTTCTAGAGAATTGGGCAGGAATGGCGCTTTGCTAGAAGCCAACCTTGTCTCGTAAATTGGTAAGAACGTAGTACAAGGTACGTACGTGTTCGGATAGTCCGACGACCGAATTTACTGCCAACATATCCAAGGATCTCTTGGGTCGCTTCCCGAAGATTCACCGATGACGTATGATTCGAACTTTTTTAATCTGGGATTAATAGTGGAGAGACTTTATCTGGGATAAAGTACTATTTGAAGAGAGAGAACGATTAATTTGGAATTAATCGATAAAATAATATATTCGATATATTATACGAAATTGGATTTTGATGCGTAATTAAAATTAGATTTTAATTCGGGCTAACGAATTGATTTCGAATTAATTCGCAAGCGATGTGAATAGTAATTTTGCTAGGCATGATTATTTAATTAAATTTGATTTAATTACGACGCAACGGAAAATTCGTTAATTCGGAATTAGTGAAACCGAGCCCGGAATGTGTTTACGAGGCCACTTCGATTTCGAATCAAGTGCGGCCCATAAGTCACATCACTTGTCACTTTAGTGATAGATATCAAGTCACATTTTTGGTGAGTGACATGCAGTCACTATTCATGATAGAAGTTGGTGTGGGCATTTAATGGATTTTTGGAGCCAAAACTTTGTTGACTTTTGGAAAGTATATAAAAAGTTTTGCTAAAGGATTTTTCAATTATTGTTTTATGAAAACAAAACACAAAAAAAAAATAGAAAATTATCTCTCATATCTTATCCATTGCCGTGACTCTCCAAAGAAGAAGGGAAGATTGTTTTTCTTTCATCTTTTGCTAGCACAAACAAAGAATCAATACAAGGTGTTAGGGAAACCAATCTAAGAGCTTGGGATCCATTTAAAGCTTGGAGCTTGTTCAACATCATCAACAAAATCAACCTTGGCCGAGAGCATCAAGCAAGGGAAAAGTTTTTGTTGATCATCACATCCAAAGTCGTTCAATGTAAGTGTGTTTCTGCCACTCTTCTTTGCGTATTCATTCTATTTCTATGCTTAATATGATCTTGGGATTAACCTAGAAACCCAACATAAAGACGACTATAAGTCGCAATAAGGGTACATATTTTGTTTGAACAACGGAATAGAGAGCTGGAAATCTTCCAAGCAAGAAACTATTGCCGATTCAACAACAAAAGCGGAATACATTGCTGCGTCTGAGGTAGCAAAAGAAGCATTTTGGATCTATAAAATTCCTAATTGGATTAGGAGTAGTTCTGTTAGCAGCTGAGCTAGGCTACAACACAGGCTAAGGAATTACAGTCTCATCAATGATCCAAGTATGTACTTTGATGGTTTCATCTGATTCGAGAGATCACACATTGTGGCGATGTGAAGATCGAAAAATCATTTCAGTTGATAACCTTACAAATCCGCTGACGAAAGCTATATCTCAGTAAAAGTTTGAGTGACCCGTACATAGTTCAGGTGTTGGACACTTGAGTGTTTGGCTATAGGCCAAATGGGAGATTGTTGGAAAATTATGACCCATAGCATCACTATTTGTAAAAGACATGGTGTTTTTGTATAAATTAACTATGTGACAAAGGAAATTGCTCTTTTATCATTTTGTAATTGGATTACTTGGATATATAAATGATAAAATTCCTTATGATTAGTTCCGGATTGATAAGATATGAGACAGTATTAATCCACAAAAGGTTTAATCATTAAATATCCTTAGTCGTAGTATTATCGAGATTGGACATCGATAATGCAGAATAGGAAAATATTACACTTGTGCGCGTTATGGAAGCTTAACGGCATAATTCTCATATATTTAAGTATTGGATACTTATGAAAGTGTTATAGGAGGTTCTGTTATCCGTTGGACCGGGAACAGCTTCGCTCTAGATAGAGCCCTCGGAGTCCCATTGGTAGTATGACTATGTGTGTATGGGAATCCAATCAGGGTAGGTGTATGTGGTCATAACCTGAGACTTGCATCACTAATACTTGCGACAATCAGTATACTTTTGTTTTGGTCGTCCGGAGCTTTAAAATGTTCTGTGTATGCCTCTTCTGCGTATACTGAGAATCGTAGTGTATTGGGTGTGATGTCAAGATGGAAGTATCACTTCAGTCATATGGAGACGATGATAACGCAGAGATACAGAACTAGTACTCTTAAATGCTGCAGCTATCAGGATAGTATAACTAGGTCAAGATTATCCGATTACAGAGACTAGTTGCTAGTGATCTGATATATGCTTCGTACGGGGCAGACACAATTTAAGCCCCAGGCCTAGCATGTGACATCTGATACTGGATCGTAATACGCAATACTTTGTATACTACGCCTGATACAGATTATATATTCCATGTTGAATATTTCCAGAGAATTGGGTAGGCACGGTGCTTTGCTAGAAACCAACCATGTCTTGTAAATCGGTGAGAACGTGGTACGGGGTACGCACGTTTTCGAATGGTCTGACAACCGTATTTACAGCCAACATATCCAGGGATCTCTTGGGTTGCTTCCCAAAGATTCACCGATGATATTTGACTCGAACATAATTAATCTTGGATTAATTATAAGAGAGAAAATTAATCTGGGATTAATTACGGCAAGAATTAATCTGGGATTAATTATGAGACAGAAAATTAATCTGGGATTAATTGCGTCATGAATTAATCTGGGATTAATTCGTGAAGAAGAGAGAACGCGATTAATTTGGAATTAATTGGTAAAATAAATTTAATAGTTAAATTGAATTTTACTATTTAATTTATTTAATTTGGCTAAAATAATATATAGGATATATTAATTAAAATTGGATTTCAATATGGAATTAAAATTGGATTTTAATTCAAGCGAACGAATTAATTTGGAATTAATTCGTAAGTGACTTTCGTAATAATTTTACTAGGCATTATTATTTAATTAAATTAGATTTAATTACGTCACAACGAAAATTCGTTTAATCGGATTAAACGAACCCAAGCCCAAAGTGTGTTGTGTAAGTCAACTTGAATTTTGAATTCAAAGTGGTGGGACCCACTCACTTACATCACTAGTCACTTTTGTGATGGTGGTAGTTGGCAATAGTGTTTAATCTTTTAAACACAAAATACACATGTTTTTGAAACAACTTAGAAGTCAACATGCACAACTTTTGTAATAAGTATTGTTAGACTTTACTATTCACATCTCCCTCTTTCTTCTAAACCCTCCATTGTCGTCCCTCTCTTCTCCTTGGAGGAGAAATTTTTGTTCCATTTTTGGGCAAAGCTAGCACTTTGGAGTCAAAGAAAGGTGATAGGGAAACTCACCCTTGAGTTTGGAATTCAAAAGAAAGCTTGGAGCTACTTCTACAACAAAGAAAAATTTTGAATCTCATCCAATCAATGTAAGTTTTTTTCCGCAAACTTTCTTGATTTATTCACATACCAATCAAGGTTAGAGATTCCGTGGCATGTCTAGGACACTTACAACTTATTCGAATCACATGTTATTGTTATGTTCATGGATTTTATTTATGTTGTTTAAAGTCAGTTAAGAATGATCTATCTTTTGTACCTTTCTGGTTTACGACACACATTCGGCCATACATGGGTTATGTTCGGCCGGACACCAATGGCATATAAAAATGTCCAATCAAGCTTCCACAAAGCCATGCTCTGATTTGTTAACTTATTATCATGTTGCTATTGTATTAGTTTATCAATATTTATTCATTATTTGCTATTTGTTTACTAATTCATGATTGCAAATTGTATGTTTTTTTATTAATTGTTACTGCATGCGATTGTATTGCATGATATGAGGATACCTCATTTGACCGTAAATATTATACTTGCATCAGTAAGGGACCATTCAGAACCCAAACAGGTTTAAGGTTGGACCTTGTGAGGGGTGTAGTGCGGTCTTAAATCATTCCCAATGCCTCATATCGGGTGGCAACACCCTTATTCTTTGGTTAATCCCCCCCCACGGGACTATCTGCACTCTTTATAGGCATTGAGCCTAACAATATAGTTGTCGCCAATGTCCTAGGCATAGCGATAAACCCCGTTATCCTCCTACAATACCTCGTGTTGGTGCATGAGCTAAGCCAAACCTAGGAAAAATATTAGACTTACCACGTGTAGGGGAAAGATAAGGTTGGAAAGATGTATATTGCATGAACAAGCCCTGCATTTCATGAATCTCATACATACATGCATCCCATGCATTATACTAACCTCTTGTGGTTGCAGCCATCATAGTCCAGTGTTGTGTTAGAAAGAAAGGAATACTAGTCAAGAAATAGCTAACAGACGGAGAATGGCCAGCACTGACAGTTCCCGAGTAGGCCAAGTACTTGAAGAACTGAAATGGAAAGGTCTTTTGAAGCCATTGGACTTACAGCAAAAACCGATCATTAAATATAGAAACCCGGCCTACTATTATGCGTTTCACCGGTTCCATGGTCATAAGACTAAAAGATGTGGTGGTCTAAAACACGAGATTCTAGACTTCATCGACGTTGACAAAAATCAGAAATAGAAAAAACCTCGACCATACAGTGATCGGGCTCCAAATCATCGCATTTACATTTTTGTTCTTTTATTTTCTTCATTTGATGACTTCTCTTTTTAATGTTCGATGGTTTCCAAGAAATATATTGACTCTAAAAAAATAAGCATGCCTAAATCCATAAGGAAATTCTTTAACTTTGGAATTACCAGCAGAATACCTTCTATAAAATTGCGCACTAAGACTTGAACTTAGAATTGAAAAGCACACCTAGAAATAATTTATTCTGGCACAACTGGTAGGGTTGGGCATGACGGTTGACATTCATTTGATTCACTTCCAAAATATAAGATGACATTAAATTAAGGAAATGACGCAAAAGTAAAAAAATAAAGAAAAGAAAAAATGGCGAGTCCTATGAAATGTTGGACAATTATGACCCATAGCGTCACTATTTGTAAAAGACATTGTGGTTTTTGTACAAATTAACTATGTGACAATGGAAATTGCATTTTATCATTTTGTAATTTGATTACTTAAATATATAAATGATAAAAGTCCATATGATTAGTTCCGGATTATAAGATATGAGAGAATATCAATCCATAAAGGTTTAATCATTAAATATCCCTAGTCGTAGTATTATCGAGACTAGACATCGATAATGCAGAATAGACTAGTATTGCACTTGTGCGTGTTATGGAAGCGTAACAACATAGTTCTCATATATTTAAGTATTGGATACTTATGCAAGTGCGATAGGAGGTTGTGTTTACCGATGGTACGGAAACAGCTTCGCTTTGGATAAACCCCGCAGAATCCCATTGGTAGTATGACTATGTGTCTATGGGAATCTGCATCAGGGTAGGTGTATTTGGTCTTAACCTGAGACTTGCATCGCTAGTACTTGCGACAATCAATACGCTTTGGTTTTGTTCGTCCAGGACTTTAACAGGTTCTGTGTATGCCTCTTCTGGGTTTATTGAGAATCGTAGTGTATTGGGTGTGATGTCAAGATGGAAGTATCACTTCAGTCATATGGAGATGATGATCACGCAGGGATACAGAACTGGTACTCTAATTGGTTGCAACCATCGGGATAATATAACATGGTCATGATTATCCGATTAAAGAGACTAGTTGCTTGTGATCCGATATATACTTCGTATGGGGCATACACTATTCCAGCCCCAGGCCTTGCATGTGACATCCAATACTGGATCGCAATACGAAATACTACGTATAATACGCCTGACATAGATTATATATTCCTTTAAGAATATTTATGGAGAATTGGGTAGGCACGGTGCTTTGCTAGAAGCCAAACATGTCTCATAAATCGGTAAAAACGTAGTACGAGGTACGTACGTGTTCGGATAATCTGACGACCGGATTTACTACCAACATATTGATGAGTGGTATTTATATCACTATTTCCCACTCATTTAACCTAATATTTTGTATAGTTTCTTGAGTTTTGTGAATATTTTGATGTGTTTTGTGTTATTTTGTAATAAATAAAGTTTCAGGTCATTCTAGAGGTGATTTAGAGTAAAACAGGAAAAATTGGGAAAAAAGGCATTTCGGTAATTTTGTCACGTCGCGACGCGCAAGCCATTGGCGTCTCGACGCCTAACGTGCACCAGAGCTGCTACTGTGCGCCGGGTCAACGGGTCAGAATTGAGAAGTTTGACTTTGCTAACGTGCGTCGTGCCACGTGTCACCATCACAGTCGATCTGCTAACGTGCGCCGTGCCACGTGTCATCATCCTACGGTGCCGACAATTACTATTTCCACGTGTGCCACGTGTCATCCTACGTGTCGCCACATCAGCAGGTCAACTCTCCCACGCATCTTGCCACATCATCATATACGTCAGCAGGTCAACTGAGTCAACATGCCACATCATCATCAGCCAATCACAACATGACACGTGTCGCCAGGTGTCGTAATCCTACGGTGTCGACAATTGATCTCAGCCGCCTTGCCACGTCAGCGCCATGTCAGCATCATAATTGAGCTCTCAGCCGCCTCTTATCCGAATTGCCACGTGTCAAGCCGAGAGCATGCCACGAATCATTGTTCCAGCGTCGCGACGCCGAAGCTCTTGGCGTCGCGATGCCCGAGGGCTATCCGCGCCAATAAATTGAGCTCGAAATTTCAGATTTTGTTGTACCATTCTCTCCCATTTCTTTGATGTAAATAGGGAGTTCTTCTCTCTCTAAGTTTCTTTTAATTTTTAATTTTTAGTTTTGTAATAATTTTAATTACTTTTTGTAATAATAGTAATTTACTTTCTTTACTTTTTATAGTTTTTACTATTCACCATGAGGAGGTAACGTCCCCAGCTAGGGTGAAAGGTAATTCTTTTACTATTGCTATTTAGATTAATCTCCCTTAAAAATAATATATTCACTATTTAAAATTTGACTTAAAAAGGATAACGCTATATTGGTCGGTTGGTAATTTAATTTTAATCTGGTTTTAACCTGACTAATCAAGGATACCGCCAGATTGGTCGGTTGGTAATTTAATTTTGGTTCCGCCTTTATGGCTGGTTTATGGAAAAATATTACCGCCTTAATGGCTGGTTGGACTTAATTTGACTAAATCAGGATACCGCCAGATTAGTCGGTTGGTAATATTATCACAAGTTTATATATTATTTTATGGGAGATATCTAAATTAGTAGTAGTAAAAGTAATTCCTTTTACCTTAGCATTTTATTTTATTGGAATTTACTTTTCAGTATTTACTTTACCGCATTTTTACTTCATGTCTTTTATTTTCAAGTTTTTACTAGCCCTAGTTATGTGTTGTAACTAAATTAGTTATCTGGGGTTGTGATGACTTTTAATATCACCGTTTTATAAGAGGTTAGATTATAATTTGGTAATATAAAGATTTATTTTGAGTCTTAATCTTAATGCTTTTTAATTAACTGGCCATTAATTAAATGGATCATGTAAACTTAAAATGAACTAGACATAAGGATTTTAAGTTTAAGATCTTAGACTCAATAGCCCACGATATTCCTTGAGGATAGATAACCCTTTAATAGATGTCCTTACAGGATAGGAATATACATGTCGGGCGGGGGTAGCCTTAATTGGAACTTAATCTTAATGAATCAGGTAATTTGGTTGACATAGACATATGGTTCAATTGGATTATACTAGGTATTTGTAATTGACCATCAGAAGAGGCTTTTACATAATTTAGTGTTCCAGGTTAATAAATCAATATATTACCCAACTTTAAGATAACCACTTCATCTTTAAAATGATATTAAAAGAAATTACAACCCTAGATAGTTTTTAATATTGAATTTTCTTAAAACCTACTTTCAACAATCTTATTTACTTGTTTTTAAATTAGAATCGTCACCATTTCAAATCAATCAAACAACCTGTTAGATACTAGTAATCATTTGACCTCATAAAATTAGTAGATTAGATATTAAGTCCTTGTGGGATCGATATTTTTATACTACTTGAACGAAACGTGCGCTTGTGTTATACGTGTGTGTTACGCCGGTCAAGTTTTTGGCGCCGTTGCCGGGGACTTATTTATCTTTTACTATTAGTTTAGGGGTTAGATACTTTACTTGTATCTAATTTCTTTTTACTTATTGTTTTTGTTTTCTTGTGTTTCAGGTTCTCAGAAACTACATGAGACGAACCAGAAGCTTTGAACTCCGACCGCTTGACCGGAAATTGAAAGAACCATCAGACAGTTGAGAAGGGAAATGCGAGAAGGCCAAGAAGCTTTAGTCAACATGGAACCTGAACCTTTGGAGGTTGCACCACCAATTCCCATTCGAGACAGACCATTCTGGTGATTGATGGCCTCATTTCATGTATTATACTTCCTCTCTTACCAGCAAATGCAGGTGACATCAAAACTTGCATTCAGATGATTCAGCAGTCGGTACAGTTTGGGGGAAAAGCAACTGAAGATCATAATACCCACATCAGCAACTTCCTGGAAGTTTGCCGCACTTTCAATTACAACCGAGATGCTGAAGAAGCAATGAGACTGCGTGTTTTCCCATACTCCTTGAAGGACAGAGCTAAAGCTTGGCTACATTCAACCAGTAGGTTCTTTCACAACTTGGAACACTTTAGCCACCAAATTTCTTGCAAAGTACTTTCCACCAGCCAGAACCGGAAAGCTGAAGAATGACATCACATCCTTTGTACAACAAGATTCAGAATCCATCTGCGAAGCTTGGAAAGGTATAAAGATTTTCTTCGGAAATGTCCTCACCATGAGATTCCAAAATGGCTTCAAGTCCAAACTTTCTATAATGGACTTTCTGGAATAATGAGAACCACAATCGATGCTGCTGCTGGAGGAGCCTTGATGGCAAAAGGAGAAGATCAAGCCTGGGACCTAATCAAAAATGGCCAACAATAATTCTTGTGGCCAACAGAAAGGAGCATGATCCAAAGAATTGCAGGAATTTATGAAAGTGGAGCCAATACAGCAGTCAACGCCAAGCTGAATCAGATATGCAAATTCATGGAGACTCTTACCACTGGATCCAAAAGTTCACCATATAGAGGAGCACCAGAGTCAAACCAACTTGAAGAAACGGTGAATTTTGTCAACAATTTTAACGGATAGGGGAATAATCCATATTCCAACACCTACAACCCAGGGTGGAGGAATCATCCTAATTTTTCATGGAGCAACCATTCAGTCCAACAGCAGAACTATCCACCACCTGGATTTCAGCAACAGAACAAATGACATGAGCAGGCAAATGAACCAGGAATAGCAGAAGTGCTGGCTCAGTTAAAAAAGTATGATGTTGTGATTCAGAGCCAATCAGCTTTATTAAAGAACTGGAGAATCAAATGGGACAACTGGCAAATGCTCAGATTACAGACCGCCAGGTACCCTTCCTAGCAACACAGAGCCAAATCCAAGAAACATGGGAAGGAGCAATGTCATGCCATCATGTTAAAAAGCGGTACTGAAATCAATAAAGATGTTGGAGCCAAAACAACTGCTGAGGAAGTTCCAAAAGAAACAAAGCAACAGATGGAGGAAAAAGAAGGAAAGGAAAAAGAACAGATCACTCCACCTCCACCTCCACATTTTCCTCAACGTCTTCAGAAGAACAAATTGGACAAGCAATTTTCCCGGTTCCTGGAGATCTTCAAAAAGCTGCATATCAACATTCCATTTGCAGAAGCATTGGAACAAATGCCAACTATGCCAAATTCATGAAAGACATTCTTTCACGAAAGCGGAGATTGAGAGATTACGAGACACAGTAGCATTATCAGAAGAATGCAGCGCATCATTCAGAGGAAACTTCCCCCGAAGTTGAAAGATCCTGGCAGTTTCACTGTTCCTTGCGTCATCGGGAAACATAACTTTGGTAAGGCTTTGTGTGATTTAGGTGCGAGTGTTAACTTGATGTCTTTCTCTATTTTCAGGAAACTGCAGATTGAGAGAAACAATGCCTACTTCAGTCTCTCTACAACTTGCTGATAGAACGCTTGTATTTCCAAGAGGCGTAGTTGAGGATGTGCTAGTCAAGGTTGACAAATTCATTTTCCCAGCAGATTTTATTGTCCTTGATATGGAGGAAGACGCAGACATGCCAATCATCCTTGGGAGACCATTCTTGGCTACAGGTCGAACCATTATTGATGTACAAAAAGGAGAATTAACCATGAGGGTACAGGACCAAGAAGTAACATTCAATGTTTTCAACGCCATGAATTTCCCAGATGATGAAAAGAATGAGGAATGTTTCAAACTCGATGTGATACACAGTACCATTCAGAACTCTGATGAAAGACAAAGTTTTACTGACAAACTTAAAACATGTCAATTGCCTGTGGAGCCTAAAGATAAAGCGTATTTTGTACTGAAGAAGCCAATTCTTGCACTATAAGCAACATAAGAGAAAAAGTTCCACCAGCTCAACGAATTGGAGGAATTTCACAATTAGCCTTTTGATGATGCCAAATTGTACAAAGAAAAGGGCAAGAAAAGACATGATGAGAAGTTAGTGCGCATACAACTGGAACCAGGGCAGAAGGTACTGTTAAATAAATCAAGGGTGAAATTCTTCCCATGGAAGCCAAAATCACGGTGGTCAGGTCCATTTGTGATCACCAAAGTTTTACCAAATAGAGCCGTTGAGATACATGATCCTGACGCTAACAAAACTTTCAAGGTTAAAAACAAGCGTGTAAAGCACTACTGGGGAGAATCATTTGAGCGACAAAAAGAAAGTGTTACACTTTCAGATCTAGCTTAACGTTCGAGAAGTCAATTCTGGCTGACGACTTTAAACTTCGCGCTAGCAGGGAGGCAACCCATGCAATTTGTGTATATATTGTGATCTGGTGTGTTTTATTTTTGTGTGTTTAATTTTTGCAGGTTTAGTCATTTCAAGATGGAAGATGCTCTCGCAAATCTTCACAAGCCATTCCTTCTCTCCTCAAAAAATCTCTGATGAAAGTTTACAAAGCTCGCTTAGAACGGATGAGACTACTGATGATCAAAGGTATTCCTACTGACATTCGTTGGTTAATTGAAGCACGGGTCCGATTGGCAGGTGAGTTTTCTGACTCTTTTATTTCACATCTGTCTGGTTTTGGAAGAACCACCTATGCAAAGAAACGTAGAGCTAAGTAAATGGGTATTTGTTACAAATGTGCACAATGGAATTGCAATACTCGTTGTCGTTCTTTAGGAATGGTGTCTGATAATCGCGAAGACAAAATTAAATTCATTAGGGATGGCTTGAGTAAGGAGTCTTTAGATGATATATCTTCGACTCTTGAGACGCATCCCAGTGGATATGTTCACATAGCCTTTCGCAAATTACATACACAATTTCAAAAAGAAAGACAACTGTTAAGTCTCGGGAATCTGACTCAAAAAGACCATGTTTGCCAATTAATAAGAAAATTGGATGGGAAGCTTGTCCCTGACGCATAGACGTCAATCAAGTTGCTACGTTTCTTGTGAATATTATATCTCTTTATCTTTTCCTAATAATTGTAATTTTTTTTGTTGTTTTCTCCGACAGGATCCAGACCTTTTTGACTAACACGATATTATTTCGCTATTAATCGTCCTTTGGAAGATACTTGTGCTATTATTACTCACCCTTTTTCAGGTACTATACATTCAGCCCGACATTGTACTTTTGAAGACATCCAGAGTAAAACATGGAAGACACTTCAAGAAGACGAGTTGAAAATATCTGTGTGTTTTGTGGTAGTAGTGTTGGTACTAAACCACAATACATAGAAGCAGCACAGGAATTGGGTCGAGTCTTAGCTGCGAGGAATATGCACTTAATATATGGCGGAGGCAATCTTGGACTAATGGGGATCGTTTCAAAGGCCGCACAGGAAGGAGGCAGTCACGTTTTGGGAATCATCCCAAAACCCTTGGCACAGGTAAATCTTATTGAACCATCAAACAGAGATGAACTGATCGTGCCAGGTATGTCTGAACGACTAGTGGAAATGATTAACCGTGCTGATGCTTTTATTGCTTTGCCAGGTGGCTTGGGTACATTGGAGGAAATTTTTATTGTGTTATCTTGGGCGAACCTGAACATACACCAGAAACCAATTGGACTGCTCAACGTTGATGGATTTTATGATTTTCTTTGTGTGTTTCTTGATGATGCTCGGAGAAATGGGTTTGTGTCAAAACCTTTAAAAGAACTCCTATTTACTGCCAGAACTGCTCCGGATCTAATAGACCAACTCATAGCCTATGAACCACGAGTTGACCCTATTCTTTCAAAGATAAATTGGTCTGAGGACGATCGTGGTAAGAGGCGTAGGATTAATCTGGATCTTAACCTTTAATTTCCTGTAGATTTCAGCTAACCATGTACGACCTTCTTAACTCTTCTTTTACTATTTAAGACATTGAGGACAATGTCTCATTTAGGTTTGGGGGAGGGAATTAGTTGATCAGTACCTTGTTTTTAGTCGTGTGTTATTTTTATTTTTAGTCCAAATGTTTTCGAAAAATACAAAAAAAAAATTGAAAATTTTTCAAAAATTACAAAAATATTTTGTGTTTTTGTGTTTTTATTTTGACTAAAAGGGTGAAATTGGTAAGAGATAGCTGAGTAAGGAGTTTCCAATCCTGAGACGTATCTCAAACCTATTTCGAAACAAGTTAATTTTTGTTTATTTCCTTTTGAATTATTTAATTTGTGAATTCTCCTTAAAACGGACTAAAAGGAATCTTCATATGTTCAGTTAACAGATATTATCAACATATATAGTAACATACGGACATGAGCTAAATTGAAAAGTTTGTAATATTCAGTGCTCTAGTTTAATTGGAGGAAGCATCTAAAAAAAGCAATGGAGTAAAAAAAAATGAAAAAAAAAAAATTCGTCTGAGATCCGAGTTATTAAGTCTGTAAGGGTGTTTTAACACCTAGTGCCCTAAAACCAACTGGTTTGGGAGTCACTGGCCCAAAGCTCGCTATATGGATAAAAAATGATGCAAAAATATATATATCTGAAGTCTAAGTAATTAAGTCCGTAGGGGTGTCTTAACACCTGGTGCCCTAAAGCCAACTGGTTTGGGAGCCACCGACCCAACACTCGCTACATAGACGGAAGGTATTGTATATAAATAAAAAAATTAAAATCAAAGAAATAATCAGAAAAATGAGAAAAATTATTCCATTGCTACAAAAAGGTGTGAAATCTGAGAGAACTTTAGGACAAAAATATTACTTTCTTATCAACTGCACTTATGACTGCTGTGGGCAAAAATGAGTTGTTTAATATTATGTTGGATGTGTATATGAAGAATGGTAAAAATAATCGGAGAATTTACTTATTTGATAATTTAGAATGAAATAAAACAACTAGTAACTTGGAGTAGAAGTTTCACCTGATTAGTCACTAACTTCTTTATTCTCTTTTCGCTTGTCTTTTTGCTTTTGTGTGCATTAGTTTTAATACCTTTTTACTGAGTCAACATGTGTCGACATGCCACATCATCATCAGCCAATCACAACATGCCACGTCATCATCAGCCAATCACAACATGACACGTGTCGCCATGTGTCGCAATCCTACGGTGCCGACAATTGATCTCAGCCGCCTTGCCACGTCAGCGGCACGTCATCGCCACGTCAGCATCATAATTGAGCTCTCAGCCGCCACTTATCCGAATTGCCACGTGTCAAGCCGAGAGCATGCCACGAATCACTGTTCTAGCATCGCGACGCCAAAGCTCTTGGCGTCGCGACGCCCGAGGGCTATCCGCGCCTATAAATTGAGCTCGAAATTTCAGATTTTGTTGTACCATTCTCTCTCATTTCTTTGATGTAAATAGGGAGTTCTTCTCTCTCTAAGTTTCTTTTAATTTTTAGTTTTTAGTTTTGTAATAATTTTAATTACTTTTTGTAATAATAGTAATTTACTTTCTTTACTTTTTACAGTTTTTACTATTCACCATGAGGAGGTAACTTCCCCAGCTATGGTGAAAGGTAATTCTTTTACTATTGCTATTTAGATTAATCTCCCTTAAAAATAATATATTCACTATTTAAAATTTGACTTAAAAAAGATACCGCTATATTGGTCGGTTGGTAATTTAATTTTAATCTGGTTTAAAACTGACTAATCAAGGATACCGCCAGATTGGTCGGTTGGTAATTTAATTTTGGTTCCGCCTTTATGGTTGGTTTATGGACAAATATTACCGCCTTAATGGCTGGTTGGACTTAATTTGACTTAATTAGGATACCGCCAGATTGGTCGGTTGGTAATATTATCACAAGTTTATATATTATTTTTTGGGAGATATCTAAACTAGTACTAGTAAAAGTAATTCCTTTTACCTTAGAATTTTATTTTATTGTAATTTACTTTTCAGTATTTACTTTACCGCATTTTTACTTCATGTCTTTTATTTTCAAGTTTTTACTAGCCCTATTTATGTGTTGTAACTAAATTAGTTATCTGGGGTTGTGATGACTTTTAATATCACCGTTTAATAAGAGGTTAGATTATAATTTGGGTAATATAAAGATTTATTTATTGAGTCTTAATCTTAATGCTTTTTAATTAACTGGCCATTAATAAAATTGATCAGGTAAACTTAAAATGAACTAGACATAGGGATTTTAAGTTTAAGATCTTAGACTCAATAGCCCACGATCTTCTTTGAGGATAGATAACCCTTTAATAGATTTCCTTACAGGATAGGAATATACCTGTCGGGCGGGGTAGCCTTAATTGGAACTTAATCTTAATGAATCTAGGTAATTTGGTTGACATAGACATATGGTTCAATTGGATTATACTAGGTATTTGTAATTGACCATCGGAAGAGGCTTTTACATAATTTAGTGTTCCAGGTTAATACATCAATATATTACCCAACTTTAAGATAAACACTTCATCTTTAAAATGATATTAAAAGAAATTACAACCCTAGATAGTTTTTAATATTGAATTTTCTTAAAACCTACTTTCAACAATCTTATTTACTTGTTTTTAAATTTAGAATTGTCACCATTTCAAATCAATCAAACATCCTGTTAGATACTAGTAATCATTTGACCTCATAAAATTAATAGATTAGATATTAAGTCCTCGTGGGATCGATATTTTTATACTACTTGAACGATACGTGCGCTTGCGTTATACGTGTGTGTTTACGCCGGTCACATATCCAGGGATCTCATGGGTCGCTTCCCGAAGATTCACCGATGACGTATGATTCGAACATAATTAATCTGGGGTTAATTGTGGAGAGATTTTATCTGGGATAAAATACTATTTGAAGAGAGAGAACGATTAATTTGGAATTAATCGATAAAATAATATATTCTATATATTAAACGAAATTAGATTTCGACGCGGAATTAAAATTGGATTTTAATTCGGGCTAACGAATTGATTTAGAATTAATTCGCGAGCGATATGAATAGTAATTTTGCTAGGCATAATTATTTAATTAAATTTGATTTAATTACGTCACAACGAAAAGTTCGTTAATTCGGAATTAACGAACCCGAGACCGGAATGTGTTTGCGGGCCCACTCGCATTTTGAATTAAAGTGGGGGCCACAAGTCAAATCGCAAGTCACATCGTCTATCACTTTAGTGATGGAAGTCATGTCACCTTTTTGTGATTGACAACCAGTCACTATTCATGATGGGAGTAGATGGAGGCATTGAATGCCATTTTTCCCTCCATTTTACTTTATGCTTTTTGGAAACGCATATACCAGAAGTGTGAAGGATTTTTGGTAAGGTTTTTAGAAAACAAAATCAAAAGAAAATTGAAACTCTCTCTCTCTCTTTTAGCTCATTGCCGTGAGCTTCTTAACAAGGAAAGGAAAATTGTTTTTCTTTCTTTCTTGCTAGCACATTCAAGGAATCATATCAAGGTGTTAGGGAAACTAATCTCTTGAGCTTGGAATCAAGATCAAAAGCTTGGAGCTTGGATTCAACATTCAAAATGACACATTGGCCGAAACTTCAAGGAGGAGGCAAAATTTGTGTGTTCAACGCATCCTAAATCCGTTTTTTATAAGTATGATTCCGCCATTCTTACTTTCGTATTCACAGGTTTCATTACTTTATATGATCTTGGGAATGTCTTAGAGACCAGCAATGGTATCATGAGCCTTGATGAGCATGAAATTGAACTTAGGGTTTATATACTAAAATTTGGGTAAATTTGATTGGAGCATGTTTTAATCAAATTGTTTGTTTGAGTCTGCTTGTATTTTAATAACTTGGAGTTATACATGATCAATTTGTAGAAAAATTAATTGGATTAATTTTCCCAAAGATGCTAGGCTTGGCCGAATACTATATGCCCTAAAAGTCATGGTATTTTTTGTTCTTTTTATCATTGGATGAGTTTAAAAACTTGGGAAATATTGTTTTGAGATTCAATCGGATTGATATCGGAATCGAATATAAAATCCATACAAATGCCGTGAACTTCAAAGCATGGAATGAGATGATTTTTTGTTTCAATAATGTTGGACATGTATTGATGATAAATAAGCATGATTAATTGATTAGATTAGTATTTTGGAAATGTTAATTTAAATAGTTAATCATGGTTAAACACTTTAATTAATTAAATCATGATATTTGGAATATTAAAATTTAATTAGTTGGACTTAATTTAGAATTGAGCTTAATTGTTGTGTTTGGGCCTAATGGGCTTGGTTGGGCCAAGTTGGTTTAGGTCAATTGGATTGGATCCAAATTGGGCGTAAACCATTCTATTAAGTCCTAATATAACAAATGGGTCTTTTATGTTTAATTGGGCCTAATGGACCGAAATTGGTTTCTTAGCAAATAGGGTGATTCCTTAATTGGGCTTTGGTATTTGGGTTTGACCCATATTGACCAAAGTCCATGCCTTAAGAAATTAATTGAAAGCCCATTGGACTTTAATTAAATGACATTGGATGTTAATTGGGCTTTGAGACCCATTTAGATTAGATTTGGAATCTAAGTCGTAAAGGCGCATTAAAAGTGTAATTATTTAATTTGGAATTAAATATAGAATTAGTATTGAATTCAAATTAAATTAGATTTAAATTGTAGTTTGATATAATTTAAGAATTCGTACTTTTAGTACTTATTCTTAAACGAGTTGGACTCGCGCAAATCAAATCGTTGTTTGAACATTGGATGATCACTTTATTCAAAGATTAATTAATTGGATTGGATTGATTGAATAACATGCTTTATGTGAATACATGGATGTGTGGAATGAATAATGTATATCGGATGGATATTATAAGGGAAAGGGCAATTTTGGAAATTGTTGTAAATTTAGAATTTATTAAATTGGACCTGCATGTCCAGCCTTATCTCTCTCGATTTTTTGTAATTCTCTTCTCACCTAATTCCCCTCAATGTTAATGAGGATTCTTTAATTGTATTATGTAATTGGGTAGAAGTTAGAATAGTGCTAGCTGGGGAGAGGAAATTGAGTGATTTGTTTTAGGAACAATCTGTGAGATACACATCCGTATATCATTATTAATTTATTTACCGCGCCTTATTATGCTTTTAGAATGCATGCTTAAGGGTGTATGATGAGACCTAACAAAGATAATAAATTGGTTGCCAATTTACGCGAAAAACCCTCAACAAATATTAAGCGTTTTCCTTCCATTGAGTGATTCTTACTCAAGATCCAAGATTGGCACTGGTTTATTGGCCAAAGTCAAGACCTTTGTCCATCGCGGATGTGTTTGAATCATGAAGGCTTTGATCCATATCGTATTTCTTGTCCAAGTTGTGATTTGTTTGCCAAAGTCAAGATCACTTCTTGTCCATCGACATCGATTACGAAGCTTTCCAAAGTCAATGGGTTCCGCTTAACTGGAATCATTAAGCTTGTTGTGCCAAAGCCAAGGCTTAGTTGATTCAGAGGAAAAAGGTTAGGAAAATATATTTGATATATTGGCATATATATTGTATATATGTTTCGGACTTAGAGGTCCACCTACCGGATCTAGGAATTGGATGAGATCCAATTGATCTTAGAGATCTACCTAGTTAAATATCATACAACTTGTTGGCCAAAGTCAAGGTTGTGTGTTATTTAACGGGATCCTAGCCCACTAGGAAACTAGGTTTCCCGAGTACTCAACAGAGGATTAGAGACTCGCCGAAAAATAGTGGGAGGCTAGTATTGAATTTGCAATTTCGTTCAAATACTTAGCTTTACGGGCTTTCAAATTAATTCGTCAATTATTTTTATTAGATGGACTAATATATTATTATTTTTCTTGTAACAGTTAGACTGTACCAATATATCGTTAATCCAATAGTTTGACTATTACGGTTAAGATGACAAGAAAGTTAAGCATTAGGGATATTGTCATGGGCGATAATGTCTTTAATGGCACAAACTTTCAAGACTGGGATATGAATCTCAGAATTATTCTGGGATCCGAGAAGTTTCTCTACACTATAGAGAGACCTCTTGGGCCTAAGCCCCGACCTGATCAGTTGCTTGAGCTAGAGCTTTGGAAGACTCATAGCGATGACAACGCGACTGCTCAATCGGTAATGCTTGCTGCTATGACTCCATAATTCCATCATCAAAATAAGGGATTGGATCCCTATGAGATGATGGCGAAGTTGCATGATCTTCACCGATCTAATCTTAGATCGCAAAGATATGAGTTGCAGAAGAAGCTCTTCCGCGCTCGCATGTCAGATGGTACGTCTGTTGAGCTCCATATGTCACAGATGATTGCTGACATTGAGTAGCTCGGACATATGGGCATCGTCTTCGAGCCTGAGACTTCAGTAGATTTGATCCTACAGTCTCTCCCCGACACTTGGAGTGGGTTCATCATGAACTACAATATGTTGAACCAAGACCAAACTCTTGGAGAGTTGATGTCCACTCTACGCGAAGCAGAAAAAGAGCTCCTTAAGGGCAAGAAGCGCGAGGCGCACTTCGCTTCAACATCTCAGACTCCCAGGGCTTGGCCCAAGGCGATTGGAGGTGTAAAGAAGAATAAGAAGAAGAAAGGAAAGGCCAAATCGTCAAAACCTTCTGGGAAGGGTAAGGACAAATCCCAAGATGTATGTCTGCAGTGCGAGAAGCGGGGTCGCTGGAAGCGTGGCTGCCACGAGTACAAGGCACATATGAAGGAAATCAAGCGGGCAAGACACCGGCTTCAGGTATGTTTGTTATAGAAATAAACATGTCTACTACTAGTTTTAAAAATTGGATTTTTTATTCTGGTTGTGGAACTCATATATGTACTGATGTGCAGGATCTGCAGATTAGCAGGAGACTGACCTCATGAGAGATTGACCTCCGCGTTGGAAATGGGACACGAGTCGTCGTTTTGGCCGTTGGCACTTTTATTTTGGAACTGTCATCGGGGCATGTCGTACTGTTATTATGTACCTAGTTTGACTAGGAATATTATATATGTATCTATGTTAGCCCAATATGGGTACACTTTTGTATTTAGAAACACTGGGTGTTTTATGTATAAAAATGATATGGAAATTTGCACTGCTGATGTAAATAGTGGTATTTATATTTTGAATATGAATCAATCTCAAACATATAATGTAACAAAAAAGGCTTAAAATAAGTAACAAAGATGAAACTTATATGTGGCATTATCGTCTGGGACACATAAACAAGACACATATGTCCACACTTTCGAAGAGTGGGTAATTGGACGGATTTAATCCAAATTCATATGACTTCTACGAATCTTGTTTATTAGGCAAGATGCCTAAATCACCTTTTAGCAGTAAAGTTGCACGTGCCACCGAACTGTTAGCCCTCGTTCATAGTGACGTATGTAGGCCCATATCTAGCCAGGCTAGAGGTGGATATGAATACTTCGTAACCTTTACAGATGATGCATCGCGTTATGGTTATATGTATCTTATGAGACACAAGTCGGAAACTTTGGGAAATTGAAAGAGTTTCGACACGAAGTAGAAAAATAGACCGGTAAAAGTATTAAGACATTACAGTCGGACCGTGGTGGCGAATACTTAAGCAATTAATTTCTTGATTACTTGAAAGAATATGGTATTCTTTCGCAGTGAACTCCTCCAGGAACACCGCAATTAAACGGTGTGTCCGAACGGAGAAACCGAACTTTGTTAGACATGGTAAGGTCTATTTTGAGTCGCACAGAGCTACCTATTTCCTTCTGGGGATATGCATTGAATAGTGCAATACTTATTTTGAATAAGGTTCCATCATAGTCTGTTTAACAGACTCCGTAAGAAATATGGACAGGAAAGAAACCGGGTTTCTCATTCCTGAAGATTTGGGGTTGCTGGGCATACGTCAAACGTTTGGAAGGTACCAAACTAGAACCCAAATCGGATAAATGCCTATTTGTAGGATATCCTAGGGAAACCAAAGGATATTACTTCTATCACCCACAAGAGAACAAAGTATTTGTTGCTCTACATGTGGTTTTCCTTGAGAAGGAATTCCTAAATGCAGTGATAAGTGGGAGGAAAGTAGAACTCGATGAAAATCGGAGTGATACTGTTCCTGGCACAGAATCCTTAGCAGAACAAGAACAGTCAATCAGGGATGAGACTGTACCACAATCTTCGAATACACAAGGACCGCGTAGATCAGAGAGAGTTAGAAAACAACCTGAGAGGTATGAGTTTCTGATCTCACCTCATTTGGATATTAATCTAATTGAGGAAGACGAGCCGGCTACGTATGAGGAAGCGATACAAGGTATTGACTCCAGTTTATGGAAAGATGCCATGAATTCTGAAATGGATTCCATGTACACCAACCAAGTTTGGACACTGGTTGATGCACCAGAAGGCGTAAAGCGTATTGGTTGCCAATGGGTCTTCAAGAGGAAGACCGACATGGATGGCAACATACAAACATACAAAGCTAGTCTTGTAGTGAAAGGGTATCATCAACGACATGGTGTCGATTACGAAGAAACTTTTTCACCCGTTGCCATAATTAAATCCATTAGGATAATGATTTCTATGGCTGTATATTTCGATTACGAGATATGGCAGATAGACGTAAACTGATTTCCTTAACGGAAACCTTTTGGAGGATGTTTATATGCAACAGCCTGACGGTTTTGTCGTACCTAGACTTGCAAATAATGTTTGTAAGTTAAATCGATCCATTTATGGATTGAAGCAAGCATTGCGTTCTTGGAACCAACGTTTTGATGAGATCATAAAAGAATATGATTTCGTTCAAAACGAGGATGATCCTTGTGTATATAAGAAGGTTAGTGGGAGTACACTGACATTCATTGTCCTTTACGTTGATGATGTATTGCTTATTGGAAATGACATTCTCATGTTAACATCGGTGAAAGCTTGGCTTTCATTAAAATTCTCCATGAAGGATCTGGGAGAAGAAGACTTTATTCTGGGAATAAGGATCTACCGGGATAGATCTAGAAAACTGTTTGGACTCTCCCAAAGCACGTACATTGACAAAGTGTTGAAGAGATTCAACATGGATCAGTCCAAGAGGGGACTGTTGCCAGTGTCACATGGCGCCACTCTATCTAAGGACATGTTCCTAAAACTCAAGATGAGAGAGACAATATGAGTCGGATACCATTCGCCTCGGCAGTCAGATCGATCATGTATGCCATGATATGTACGCGACCTGATGTCTCGTATACTTTGAGCATGTGTAGTCGCTATCACGCTGATCCAGTGTTAGACAGTAATGACCCATAGCGTCACTATTTTGTAAATGATATTGTATTATTGTACAAAATTAACTATGTAGTAATGAAATTGCCTTTTACCGTTTTGTAATTTATTTACTTTGATATATAAATGGTAAAAGTCCCTATGATTAATCGGATTGAGATGATATGAGACAGTATCAATCCATAAAGGTTTAATCATTAAATATTCCTAGTCGTAGTATTATCGAGATTGGACATCGATAATGCGGAATAGACTAGTACTGCACTTGTGCGTGTTGTGAGGGCACAACAACATAGTTCTCATATATTTGAGTATTGGATACTTATGCAAGTGCTGTAGGAGGTTGTGTTTTACCGATGGTACGGAAAACAGCTTCGCTCTGGATAGACCCCGCGGAATCCCATTGGTAGTATGTCTGCGTGTCTATGGGAGTCCGCTTCAGGGTAGGTGCATATGGTCTTAACCTGAGACTTGCATCGCTAGTACTTGCGACAATCAGTAGACTTTAGTTTTGGTCGTCCAGGGCTTTAACAGGTTCTGTGTACACCTCTTCTAGGTTTATCGGGAATCGTAGTGTATTGGGTGTGATGTCAAGACGGAAGTATCACTTCAGACATATGGAGATGATGATCGCGCAGGATACAGAACTAGTACTCTATAATGGTTGCAACCATCGGGATAATATGACAAGGTCAGGATTATCCGATTCAAAGAGACTAGTTGCTTGATGTCCGATATATGTATCGTACGGGGCAGACACATCTCCAGCCCTAGGCCTTATATGTGATCATCTGATACTGGATCAGTATACACTATACTACGGTATACTACGCCTGTTATAGATCTTATATTCCAATAAGAATATTTCTGGAGAATTGGGTAGGCATGGCGTTTTGCTAGAGGCTAACCTTGTCTTGTAAATCGGTAAAAACGTAGTACTTGGTACGTACGTGTTCGGATAATCTGACGGCCGTATTTACTGCCAACATATCCAGAGATCTCTTGGGTCGCTTCCCGAAGATTCACCAATGACGTATGATTCAAACTCGATTAATCTTGGATTAATTACAGAGAGACTTTATCTTGGATAAAGTACTATACATAGAGAGAGAACGATTAATTTGGAATTAATCGTAAAATTAGTATATTCGATATAATAATCGAAATTCGATTTCGACGCGAAATTAAAATTAGATTTTAATTCGGGCAAACGAGTTAATTTAGAATTAATTCGTTAGCGACGTAAATAATAATTTCGCTAGGCGCAATTATTATTTAAATTCGATTTAATTAACGTCGCGACGAAAGTTCGGTATTTCGGAAATATCGAACCCGAACGCGTGAGTACGCGTGGGCCCACTTTCATTTGGGTTGTGTGGGGCCCACATGACACATGTCATTTTATGCATTATTTAATTGTTAATACATTGCATGGTGATAGTGTACAATACACTCAATGGTTTTGCATGGAGTTTGAGTGTTTGACACTCTAAGCCATTGCATGATTTGTGTCATAAGTTTATTATTAATTTAATAAATATTATGGCATAAATATAAATTGATTTTTGTAACAAAAATCATAAGACTCTCTCCTATTACCTCTTGACCGAAACTGTGAAGTTTCACAACCATCTCCCTTTTCTATTTTTGTTGCAAAAACTTGAAGAAAGTGTGTGTGTTTGGAACATTAAAATCACATATAAGGCTAGCACCTTCAAGGGATCATACAAAGGTGTTATGGGAAACTAATTCTTGAGCTTGGAAGGATCAAAGAAAGCTTGGAGCTTCCACTCACCTTGGCCGAAACCTTCACTGCACAAAGGAGAAAATTTTATTTCATCAACGCATCCGTATTCCGATCTTTGTGAGTATGATTCCGCCATACTTCAATATTGTTCATTCATTATAATATTTTTGTTTGCTCTTTTGATCTTGGGACATGGATTAGAATTTCCTACAATGGTATCATTGAGCTTAAAGAGCATGAAAATATATTAGGGTAATATTTGGGCAAAATTGATTGAAGCATGATTTGATGATTTTGATTGATTAAGTATGCTTAAATGTATGTTACATTATGTTTATACATTATCAATTTCATGAAAAATAAATTGGATTAATTTTTCCCCTCTTGGAGAGGCTTGGCCGAATACTACCTAGACCATGGAGATGATGATTTGTTGTTTATAAGATCATTCTTGGAGAGTTGATGTCCACTCTACGCGAAGCAGAAAAAGAGCTCCTTAAGGGCAAGAAGCGCGAGGCGCACTTCGCTTCAACATCTCAGACTCCCAGGGCTTGGCCCAAGGCGATTGGAGGTGTAAAGAAGAATAAGAAGAAGAAAGGAAAGGCCAAATCGTCAAAACCTTCTGGGAAGGGTAAGGACAAATCCCAAGATGTATGTCTGCAGTGCGAGAAGCGGGGTCGCTGGAAGCGTGGCTGCCACGAGTACAAGGCACATATGAAGGAAATCAAAGCGGGCAAGACACCGGCTTCAGGTATGTTTGTTATAGAAATAAACATGTCTACTACTAGTTTTAAAATTGGATTTTTTATTCTGGTTGTGGAACTCATATATGTACTGATGTGCAGGATCTGCAGATTAGCAGGAGACTGACCTCATGAGAGATTGACCTCCGCGTTGGAAATGGACACGAGTCGTCGTTTTGGCCGTTGGCACTTTTATTTTGGAACTGTCATCGGGGCATGTCGTACTGTTATTATGTACCTAGTTTTGACTAGGAATATTATATATGTATCTATGTTAGCCCAATATGGGTACACTTTTGTATTTAGAAACACTGGGTGTTTTATGTATAAAAATGATATGGAAATTTGCACTGCTGATGTAAATAGTGGTATTTATATTTTGAATATGAATCAATCTCAAACATATAATGTAACAAAAAAGGCTTAAAATAAGTAACAAAGATGAAACTTATATGTGGCATTATCGTCTGGGACACATAAACAAGACACATATGTCCACACTTTCGAAGAGTGGGTAATTGACGGATTTAATCCAAATTCATATGACTTCTACGAATCTTGTTTATTAGGCAAGATGCCTAAATCACCTTTTAGCAGTAAAGTTGCACGTGCCACCGAACTGTTAGCCCTCGTTCATAGTGACGTATGTAGGCCCATATCTAGCCAGGCTAGAGGTGGATATGAATACTTCGTAACCTTTACAGATGATGCATCGCGTTATGGTTATATGTATCTTATGAGACACAAGTCGGAAACCTTTGGGAAATTGAAAGAGTTTCGACACGAAGTAGAAAAATAGACCGGTAAAAGTATTAAGACATTACAGTCGGACCGTGGTGGCGAATACTTAAGCAATTAATTTCTTGATTACTTGAAAGAATATGGTATTCTTTCGCAGTGAACTCCTCCAGGAACACCGCAATTAAACGGTGTGTCCGAACGGAGAAACCGAACTTTGTTAGACATGGTAAGGTCTATTTTGAGTCGCACAGAGCTACCTATTTCCTTCTGGGGATATGCATTGAATAGTGCAATACTTATTTTGAATAAGGTTCCATCATAGTCTGTTTAACAGACTCCGTAAGAAATATGGACAGGAAAGAAACCGGGTTTCTCATTCCTGAAGATTTGGGGTTGCTGGGCATACGTCAAACGTTTGGAAGGTACCAAACTAGAACCCAAATCGGATAAATGCCTATTTGTAGGATATCCTAGGGAAACCAAAGGATATTACTTCTATCACCCACAAGAGAACAAAGTATTTGTTGCTCTACATGTGGTTTTCCTTGAGAAGGAATTCCTAAATGCAGTGATAAGTGGGAGGAAAGTAGAACTCGATGAAAATCGGAGTGATACTGTTCCTGGCACAGAATCCTTAGCAGAACAAGAACAGTCAATCAGGGATGAGACTGTACCACAATCTTCGAATACACAAGGACCGCGTAGATCAGAGAGAGTTAGAAAAACAACCTGAGAGGTATGAGTTTCTGATCTCACCTCATTTGGATATTAATCTAATTGAGGAAGACGAGCCGGCTACGTATGAGGAAGCGATACAAGGTATTGACTCCAGTTTATGGAAAGATGCCATGAATTCTGAAATGGATTCCATGTACACCAACCAAGTTTGGACACTGGTTGATGCACCAGAAGGCGTAAAGCGTATTGGTTGCCAATGGTCTTCAAGAGGAAGACCGACATGGATGGCAACATACAAACATACAAAGCTAGTCTTGTAGTGAAGGGTATCATCAACGACATGGTGTCGATTACGAAGAAACTTTTTCACCCGTTGCCATAATTAAATCCATTAGGATAATGATTTCTATGGCTGTATATTTCGATTACGAGATATGGCAGATAGACGTAAACTGATTTCCTTAACGGAAACCTTTTGGAGGATGTTTATATGCAACAGCCTGACGGTTTTGTCGTACCTAGACTTGCAAATAATGTTTGTAAGTTAAATCGATCCATTTATGGATGAAGCAGCATTGCGTTCTTGGAACCAACGTTTTGATGAGATCATAAAAGAATATGATTTCGTTCAAAACGAGGATGATCCTTGTGTATATAAGAAGGTTAGTGGGAGTACACTGACATTCATTGTCCTTTACGTTGATGATGTATTGCTTATTGGAAATGACATTCTCATGTTAATCGGTGAAAGCTTGGCTTTCATTAAATTCTCCATGAAGGATCTGGGAGAAGAAGACTTTATTCTGGGAATAAGGATCTACCGGGATAGATCTAGAAAACTGTTGGACTCTCCCAAGCACGTACATTGACAAAGTGTTGAAGAGATTCAACATGGATCAGTCCAAGAGGGGACTGTTGCCAGTGTCACATGGCGCCACTCTATCTAAGGACATGTTTCCTAAAACTCAAGATGAGAGAGACAATATGAGTCGGATACCTTCGCCTCTGCAGTCAGATCGATCATGTATGCCATGATATGTACGCGACCTGATGTCTCGTATACTTTGAGCATGTAGTCGCTATCACGCTGATCCAGTGTTAGACAGTAATGACCCATAGCGTCACTATTTTGTAAATGATATTGTATTATTGTACAAAATTAACTATGTAGTAATGAAATTGCCTTTTACCGTTTTGTAATTTATTTACTTTGATATATAAATGGTAAAAGTCCCTATGATTAATTCCGGATTGAGATGATATGAGACAGTATCAATCCATAAAGGTTTAATCATTAAATATTCCTAGTCGTAGTATTATCGAGATTGGACATCGATAATGCGGAATAGACTAGTACTGCACTTGTGCGTGTTGTGAGGGCACAACAACATAGTTCTCATATATTTGAGTATTGGATACTTATGCAAGTGCTGTAGGAGGTTGTGTTTTACCGATGGTACGGAAAACAGCTTCGCTCTGGATAGACCCCGCGGAATCCCATTGGTAGTATGTCTGCGTGTCTATGGGAGTCCGCTTCAGGGTAGGTGCATATGGTCTTAACCTGAGACTTGCATCGCTAGTACTTGCGACAATCGGTAGACTTTAGTTTTGGTCGTCCAGGGCTTTAACAGGTTCTGTGTACACCTCTTCTAGGTTTATCGGGAATCGTAGTGTATTGGGTGTGATGTCAAGACGGAAGTATCACTTCAGACATATGGAGATGATGATCGCGCAGGATACAGAACTAGTACTCTATAATGGTTGCAACCATCGGGATAATATGACAAGGTCAGGATTATCCGATTCAAAGAGACTAGTTGCTTGATGTCCGATATATGTATCGTACGGGGCAGACACATCTCCAGCCCTAGGCCTTATATGTGATCATCTGATACTGGATCAGTATACACTATACTACGGTATACTACGCCTGTTATAGATCTTATATTCCAATAAGAATATTTCTGGAGAATTGGGTAGGCATGGCGTTTGCTAGAGGCTAACCTTGTCTTGTAAATCGGTAAAAACGTAGTACTTGGTACGTACGTGTTCGGATATCTGACGGCCGTATTTACTGCAAACATATCCAGAGATCTCTTGGGTCGCTTCCCGAAGATTCACCAATGACGTATGATTCAAACTCGATTAATCTTGGATTAATTACAGAGAGACTTTATCTTGGATAAAGTACTTATACATAGAGAGAGAACGATTAATTTGGAATTAATCGTAAAATTATTATATTCGATATAATAATCGAAATTCGATTTCGACGCGAAATTAAAATTAGATTTTAATTCGGGCAAACGAGTTAATTTAGAATTAATTCGTTAGCGACGTAAATAATAATTTCGCTAGGCGCAATTATTTATTTAAATTCGATTAACGTCGCGACGAAAGTTCGGTATTTCGGAAATATCGAACCCGAACGCGTGAGTACGCGTGGGCCCACTTTCATTTGGGTTGTGTGGGGCCTACATGACACATGTCATTTTATTCATTATTTAATTGTTAATACATTGCATGGTGATAGTGTACAATACACTCAATGGTTTTGCATGGAGTTTGAGTGTTTGACACTCTAAGCCATTGCATGATTTGTGTCATAAGTTTATTATTATTAATTAATAATATTATGGCATAAATATAAATTGATTTTGTAACAAAAATCATAAGACTCTCTCCTTATTCCTCTTGACCGAAACTGTGAAGTTTCACAACCATCTCCCTTTTCTATTTTTTGCAAAAACTTGAAGAAAGTGTGTGTGTTTGGAACATTAAAATCACATATAAGGCTAGCACCTTCAAGGGATCATACAAAGGTGTTATGGGAAACTAATTCTTGAGCTTGGAAGGATCAAAGAAAGCTTGGAGCTTCCACTCACCTTGGCCGAAACCTTCACTGCACAAAGGAGAAAATTTTATTTCATCAACGCATCCGTATTCCGATCTTTGTGAGTATGATTCCGCCATACTTCAATATTGTTCATTCATTATATATATTTTTGTTTGCTCTTTTGATCTTGGGACATGGATTAGAATTTCCAACAATGGTATCATTGAGCTTAAAGAGCATGAAAATATATTAGGGTAATATTTGGGCAAAATTGATTGAAGCATGATTTGATGATTTTGATTGATTAAGTATGCTTAAATGTATGTTACATTATGTTATACATTATCAATTTCATGAAAAATAAATTGGATTAATTTTTCCCCTCTTGGAGAGGCTTGGCCGAATACTACCTAGGACCATGGAGATGATGATTTGTTGTTTATAAGATCATTGGATGACTTTAAACGAACATAAAATGACGATTTGTGATTCGATTGGATTGAAAACGAAATCGGTAATTTTTCATCACCTTGGCCGAATGCATGGAATAGATTAGGGACTTGATTTTTTGATTAAATAATGTTGGAC